>WPIO01000019.1:4165000-4252500 GCA_009760855.2 Cristatella mucedo | reverse complement strand
GATCGATCAATGTGCGACCTGCAGATGCCCTAGTCAATCGACGTTTTCCATAATCAAGAAGGAATCGAGTACTGCACATGCACCCCTCTAGTGGCGTGACTAGGCTGGCAGGTCTGTGCAGGCTGCACTTGGCTTATTGCTGAGAAATGGCATCATTCAAAGAAACGCCAAACTTACGTAAAGCTTTGCCAGCAAGCTAACAACCCTTTATATACACTAGCAGCCATATGTTTTGCCGCACCCACCCAACTATGACCGCCTGGTCGACTACTGCAGACTATACGCAGTTTTGAAACATTCTTGAGCGGTGCCGAACGAGTGAAATTGGTACAAAAATAAACACACCAGCCCAACACACGATTATAGCATGGCAACCACACCGCGGGTGGCAGAAGCACTAATAATAGCAGAATGTGGCCTGCCCCAATTAGCCATGTCTGCTAATCGGGCTGGCATGGACTTAAGGAGTTTCAGAGTGACACCGGATGGTATAGCATGCCAAAGCAATTGCAATTTGTCCCATAATTCTGCCGGTTGCCTGGTGCTACTGTCTAGAGGTCTCATCCGATGCTAACCCCCCCCCCCAATGCTCCAATCTTCGATCGTCCGGTGGCTCAGCTGCCAGGCCCATAGCTAAAGGCTAGCTTCTAGGCTTTCGTCAGTAGTATAGAATTCTTAGCTACTATGATCAGTGAGCCCGTGCTCGTCGAGCTTTCGTCTCGCCGTCTGCTCACCGTGGCCTTGGTACCGGTGCCAAGTTCGACTATTTTGGTATGGACTCGAGCAGGTTCAAAATGGGCCTTCAGACGCTCAATTTTCAGGTGCTCATAATCTCTCTTGTAGAAGCTCGAGGGCGGTCAGTAGCAGCAGGCCGGTACCTGATCGTACCTACCACGGACACTTTTTCAATGTTATATCGGACAGCCTTCTTGCTTATCCCCAGCTTCCGAGCAATCTCTCGGTTGCTAACTATCCCGAGGTGGTAAGAGCACAGCATGCCCCTCACAAAATCCGGAACATGCCCTCCCTTAGAATTAGCTGCTTTAACTGCTCTCATACTTCTATTTATGGGGCAGATGACTTCCTCAATGGACGAACTGCTGCCTAATGACAGCTTTCACTGCTCATTAGAACTTTCACCGCCGACAAAGCAGGCCTGTTTCGAAAGCATAGATAACGTTTGGGTGTGCGTGCGAGTACGTGCATTTTCCAAGCAAAGCCAAAATCGTATCGCTACGACTATCGGCAGAACTCAGGAGCTTTGCTGACGCCGGAAAAGCAGGTCTTCTGGCATTGCCACGCGAGTCCTCACCATCTCGATAAGTCGTGGGAGCTCGTCGATCGTCGATGGACCGTGCTGACCCGGCAACAACCTCCTGACATCACCGGGCATGGCAGCCACGAATACAAGCGGCCTCGGTTCATTTGGAGATACGAACCTAGCCAGCTGGCCCAAATGCGCTGCGCAAACTGATGTCATTTGAACCCCCTCTCCTTCAGCGAGCTTGAGGCCAGCTCATCATTGGTGAGGAAGCAATCGAGTGAGAACGAAGCCATAGTCAGCATCTTCTCTGCCGCTGATAAGCCTCGATACACGGCAAAAGGCTTTACGGGTGAGGAAGAGTGGTTAAAACTTGCCCTGGCTCTCTTACCTTCTGTATCTCAGTTACGAGTTCCAACTACTCGACCCATTCACAAAAGTCGCCGCCGCCGTCATACTGAGATGTCGGTGTAACTCGCCGGAAGTATCTTGTTGAGAACCGGCTTTATTCACAAGCAACGCAAAATGTGCACAAAGCTCCGCCAGCAAGCTAGCAACCTTTCATGTACAGTCGACTCCGCTTATAAGAATTCGCTCGGGCCGGCAAGTGGCCATTCTTGTAGGCGGGTATTCCCATGTGCTGAGTGAGACTATAGCTAAGAGTAAGTTTGGGATGCGAAACTGCTATTCTTATAAGCAGAGTATTCCTATAGCCGATATTCCTGTACGCAAAATCGACTGTACCTGCCAAGGACCCGAAGCTAACAGAATGCTCCTGAATGAGAGAGACCTCTCATACAGGCGAAAAGTTTTCACCATTCAGCAGGCGCGAATGAGCAGGCTACATCGCGTTGGATTACTGCATGCTTTGCCTGTGCGTGTGTCGAATAACAAGACAGTCTGAAGTTAATTAGCTAATTTCTCCGAGCTGTTTTTATCCGCAGGGTGGATGCGCTTGTTACTCCTTTTGTTTCTCATGCTACGTCAGCAGTAGCCATGTGTTGCTGCAGCACAGTAGCTCCTTGGTTCGGGCGGCGGACACTGTCTGGCTCACTTTGCATTACATTGCTGACTCTCGGTGCTCCCATCCCCTCCTGCTGCTGCTGCCTCCAGTTTTTTCTCGTTGCCCTATGGATGATGCAACGCTCGGCGTCCTTTTGGGCCCGTATCCTGCTTCCCACACATCCACCCACGCATCCACATCGCACCCCCACACGGGCTGCAAACGGTTCGTTAGCTTGTGGTATTGCCCTCACTGGCTGTTGATTGCTCCCGAGGCATCTGGAGATCACTTGTTGCTCAGAAATGGCATCTACTCCCGTGCCAAGAGCTCACCTCACCTCTGTGCTACCTATTAATTAGATCCAAAGGAGATCAATTCCGTGAGCAGATGATTGTGCTAATGATCCATTCGCTGGGCTTGGAGCCCACAAGTTCATCCAATCAATGCACGTGCTTTTATTCGGCATCTCGAAACCTGCTTCACCCTAAGACTCGACTATGACAACAACAGTGACTATGCCATATTCATCTATACTAGATCTGCTGGGCATCGTGCTTGCTTGGCAGCTGACCTGCTAAGCAAGGACACACTGAAGGCCAGGCTACACGACTGGCCAGCCATCCTTGCCAGGTGTACTTGTTTGCCTGGCTGTGAAAATGCATGCAAACTACCCACACAGCATTGCCTTATGTGACTTGGTGGAGGTCAACTTTTTGTTGTTGGCTGCTGTCTTGAATGCCACAGCTGGGAGTTCTGCTGCTGCTGGTGGCACCCAAGTTACGAAAGGCCGACGATCTCGATGCTCCTCGGTGCTCCTCGGCTCTGGCCCGGCCCACAGCACCCTGGCCCGGCCCACGTACATCACGTGTCTGCTATATGGCATCCTGCTTGGGCGAGCCCACCTGCACAGTCCAGCCAATGTGCTAAGCAGGCTATGTTTGGGCAACCGCAATGAATGTTCAGGCTGGCATTGCACCCTGGAGATTGCTGGGCCCCAGCGACAAACTGTTAGTTGCCTACCATGTTTTGAAAGCACAGTGAATAGTCTCACAAACTAACTGCATTAGCACTCGAAAATGTATTTATTATTAAGGGAAAATGATAGTCTGGTGATCCTTGAGACGAGCCTGTAACAGTCTGTCTGTCTCTCTCTAACCCTGGTTTGGCCCAGGGTTAAGGTGCCCTGACCACGACCTGACCTGACCATGGAGGTCGTGGGCTCGAGCCCTGTGGCATATGTATAGGAATAAAGAAATATTAGCTGATTTAACAGCCTCATTTTGTATAGCAGCAGAAGAGCCTTAACGGCTACTAGCACAGCTTGTAGTTGGCAATAAAGGATCGCCCACTGCAGGATTCGAATCTGTGACCTCGGTCGTGAAGAGTGAGCACCTTGCAGAGCCTGGATAGAGATCAAGTTCTCTTAGGGCAATATAACGAGGAATAATATAGTTGCTGTGTAATTTTTTTCTGTCATCTTTGTCCTGTTCTATGTATTTGAAAGGTTAATAAAAATACATTTGTATATCGCCTCTGTTAGATTTGAGCGAGCAGTCGCGCACAGCAAAAGATGGTTCAGACAGGTGCCGTTTATTGTGGATCGAGGAACTGCGCCTAAGCGGCCACCACGCTAGCTGATCAGCTCCTGAGCATACCCAAAAAGTGGGTCCGCTGTTCTCGGCCGGAAGAGGGTGGTGGCTGGGCAAGTCGGCGGACCCAACAGCTCCTCGGAGAACTTTTATCTCTTTCTAGGCACTTTACATATGCTGTAAAGGAGGCATGATCGAGTGTTTACAAAGAGCCCCGTGCCTTCTGGTCCCCTGCTGTGGGCCGCGGCTGGCCCCTGAGTGTTGGCAAGCACTTTGTGGTCGCATGAAGGAAGTGGCTGGGTCAGTTATGTTGTTCGAGTCATCGGCTGAGTCGTCAAACTGACGGCAAGTTCCCGCACGCACGACTGCCTCAGCATGTGCTGACACCGTGCTTCGGTTGAGTCAACTCAGCTGAATCTGGTGTCTTCTCCCCGGCGTTCGAAATAGGTACAATGATGTAGTCAATGTAATGGCACACTCCATATTGAGACCGGTGTGCCCAATCGTGTGATTACAAATTTCCTTTCAAAGACTCCAATATTGAGAAGCAGAAAGCATCTTGGAAACTAGAACTAGACCGACAAGGCCGCTGAGTGACTCTTTTACAGGGTCTTAAAATAATGACAGAAATAATGTTAACATGCAATTATAACCAGGTTCAAATTCATATATATATATATATATATATATATATATATATGCAAGTGCATGGTTTTGCAGGTGAAAGCACTATACTCGGAGGTTGATTAAGTCCCTAGTTATATTTAGGGATAGGCAATAGTTTCCTGATATATTGGTTCAACAGTTTGCTAAGGAGTGCACACAATGTTTACTATTCCAGCATACTCTCTCAAACTTGCTTAAGCGTTGAATTAGTGCTCGATCGGAGTAGTTATGACTGCCGAAACATTACTCGTGGCTCCTAAATCTTACGAACTAGGCATTTGTTATGTCGTAATCCACAGGTAGGCTGTACAAAGCCCAAGTTAGATGACTGGCCCGGATACTGTCATTCTGATATCTGGTATCTGGAATCTATTGCTTTTCATTGATAAGTCATTGATGAGGTAGCCGGCCATTAAATGCACAGGAATGTGAAACATATCTGCCATCGGCAGCAGATCGTTTGAACTCACTTTACGACCCAGATCGTGTGCCGAGTCCTGAAGCAGGCACTCCTTTATTTCCAACTGCAAGCGGTGTTGATAGGCGTTAAGGCTCTTCTGCCACTGCATAAATGATGCTGTTAAAACTGCTAACCTTCACTTTAATGCAGTCATTAAACGAGCAGCTGCTAAAGTGCCCTAGGTCGTGTCGTTAATGACTGGTCATGCAAGTCTTTTCAATGAAGTGCAGGTGCAGGCGATTCTGGAAACTGAGTATCAATAGTACCAAGACCACCTCGACTGTTTTCATCCGGAAATCTCAATGTTAGATTGGGCATAGGTGTCAATTGAGGATGACATATTGATATGTGGTTCACAGCACTCTTTGCACTTCTTGAGCCGCCGTGGACCGTCTAACATATTTAGCGTAAAAATCCCTCATTGGAGTTTTTTCTGCCTCTAAAAGCTTTTCACTGAGTCCATCAAAAGTGCAGCCACCTCCTTGCCGTATTTCTTACCAAAAGTATCCAGTTAAGCTCAAGCTGATTGGCAGCTGAGTCGTACTCGCAGTGAAGACATATGCTAGTCAAGACTTCAGTCGTAGTGAATGACACTAACTGCAACGAAGCACTTTTCTGGTTATTATCCGAGCTTAGTGACCAGCTACATGAATTGGTTCTTGGTAAGAAAAGAAGAAGATCCACCATTACCCTGACCGTAGTCGAATTCTGTCACTTTAACATTTGGAGCACTGCGAAGAAATTCACTAGATGGCTTATTGTAGAGAACCGTTGCTCTACTCCAAAGTAAGGACACCAGATGGGAAATGTAAAATCGCTTTGCATTTTACCCCTCCCTCATCGAAGGCATGCTGGTTCTGAATGCCCGAAATAGCTTGGTGGTAGGCTTAGGCACTACGTCACATCTGCTTCGTGAGCATACTTGCTTTCATTTGAATGACACGTAAAGTAATGTAATATAATGTATCTCCATCTTTACCTCCACAAAGCCACAAAAACGTAGTGGGTGTTATGCATGGGAGTTTTCCATAGCACACTCAAGGCCTAAGCAGCTTTCGGACGTTTGTTGTAGCCGACAGTCTTCATCTCGTGCAACAAAGAGAAAATGAGAAGCTTGGCTGAGTCAGGAGGGCAGTTGAGGTGGTGGTGAATAAATAGTATAGGACGACTAGAAATCCCAGAGTCTAGGGCATGCAGAGCAAAAGCTCTACTGCCTACAGCCTTTAAGCAAAGGAACAGAACGGCTAATTTATTGTCCATACAGGACCTGAGGGTGTGAGGAGGCTGAAACTTGTGCAGCAATTCAGATAGGTATGAAGGAGCCAAGTCTCTGCCTTGGCCTTTTGGGTCAGAGTAAGAACCTGTCTCTATGTCTGTTGATCAACCTTAAGCCACCGAAGCTTCTTCAGCAGAGAAGGCACACGGTCAAACTTCTGGGATTTGTTAATATATAATTCATTTAGATATTCATTTATATAATTCATTTATATAGCGCCCCCAGAGAACTTAATCTCTATTCAGGTGCTTCACATATGCCTCGGGGCTCGAGCCCACGACCTCAGTCAGACCTTGGTTGGGCGAGCACCTTAACTGCTAGACCAAACCAGCTCGTTAACTAGCCTTGCATTCATATTTATCACCAGCTGCAGTGGCCTAGTGGCTTTTGGAATTGTGATAATTTAGCCGAAACAGAACCAGGGGGTTAGTTAAATTTTTTGCAAGCCATCGTGGTAGACAGTCCTTAATCTTAGATTGGGATCGGACGTGATGGCTAGCTGTGGGGGCAGCGTTTGCAGTGAAACTCAAAATTTAGGCAGTTGTTAAAGACGACACCTAAATTCCGAGCACGTTGTGACGGTTGCACAACAGCACCATTTGTTATAAGAGGAAAGTCTCGTAGTCCAAAGGTGCCTGTGCAGTGTCATGTGGGTAGCAGTAAGGTTTTAGCGTTGTTAAGTATAAGGAAATTTGCTGACATATAGGATCGAATGTCTGCAAGGTAAGCATTTGGTTTGGCAGTTGCTTCAGCCGATTCCGACGGTTTAAAGGACAAATTCAGCCGAGTATTGTCAGCATAAAAGGAATAGCCGATCCCGTGGGTCCGAGTCACATCTCCCAGAGGCTCTGTATAAATGGAGGACAGCATAGGACCGAGGACGAACCCTTTCGGGACTCCACATGTGGCTGGTCTGGTTGATGAGACTTGACCACCTCACGACACGGACTGAACAAGATCGGACAATAGCAATTTAAACCACACCAGTCCCTCATCTGCAAGACCGTTCGTCGTTCTCAATCGTTCAAGTAGGATATCGTGATCAATATGTCAGACGTAGGGCCATTCCGGTCAGGATTGCTGCATAGGATGTCATTGGTTACAGGGAGGAGAGCAATTTTATTAGTGTGATGTTGCTTAAACCCCGACTAAAAATCGTTTAGCAGCTATCGCCCCTTATCATTTCATAAGCCTGATGAAGCAGGCAATCTCAGCAGCCTGGGTCGTCGAGTTCGGGAGCATCGTACCCCTTGATTGTTAAAATATCCCACATAGACCGTGCTTGTCTTTGCCCTTTTATTTCGATAATTTGCAAACGATTAAAAACTCTTCAGTAGAACGTGGTGACTGACTGCCTACCGACGTCGTTGGCAGGCCGGCAGTAAAGGCGAATCTTAAGAGGGTTACATTTCCCCTGGACGTCCCCCCCCACATTCACCCCCGACATCCCCCTCGGACATTCCACCCCCTCGGACATTCCCCCCTGTGGTAGTACATTCCCCCTGGTATATTGTTTAGGGTTTAGTGTTTGTAGGGCAGGCTGCACCTCCCCCTTAAATCCACTCTTGCTCATATTCCGAGCTTTGATTAGTGTGTTAGTGTGTATTAGGGCATAACTAGATCACGAGGTCGAGTTATACTCAGTAGACCTCTGAGGCTTAGCGCTCATTTGCAGGAACGCAAGGCACGGTGTAGCGAGAGCCTGCTTTGACGGGTACGAACGCGTGCCTGGCAGCCTGCTTTGACGGGTATGAACACGTGCCTGGCAGCGTCGAGCGGGACCTAACTTCCGTGGGACCAAGCTGTATAGCTCGCCGCTGCCGAAACAGCCGCCACGGCTCACTCCATTAGAAACCACCCTTCCAATCCATCCATTCCTCTAATTATACTGAGTTGATTTTGTTTTAATAGAGCATGAACTTCACTTAATCATGTATATATATATATATATATATATATATATATATATATATATATATATATATATATATATATATATATATATGTATGTATATATATATATATATATATATGTATATATATATATATATTGTATTCTTAGTTATACATTCATCAACATAGGGGGAAATGTCCTATCGGGGGATGTCCCGGGAAACGTCCAGGGGGGGAAATGTCCAGGGGGGAAATGTCCTACAACCCTTTACCAAGCCTCTGTTTTTTTGAAAGTGGTGGCTCTGCCAACCGTTCCAGATGCTCGCTGTGTTTGTAGATGCTAATTGGCCTGCCTTCCTGCCGGCACGATATTAACTCTTTCATATGAGAGTGGCAGTCGAACTGGAACGAAGTAGCCAGCACCTTTTTTATTGTCCCTTCGCATTCCTTCATCTCGGTCTGCTGCTACTGCTGGTGGTAGCCCCTCATCAATCTCAGAGGTCTCACTGGTGTGAGGGTATGTCGGGCAAACTTGTTTCGGTTTCCTATCTGCTGTATCGTCGGGTGTAAAGTCACAGTCGATCGCCAACTTCTCTGCCCGCCTGTCAATGAAGTTGCTGCCTCTGTCAGGCTGGCATATGACATCAACATAACTCACACCTGTTAATCGGCCCTATGATGCCTAAAGTAGCTTTTTTTTAATGGTGAACCTTTATGAGGTAGCAGCAGTTGTCTTGCTGCCAAACCAGTTTTTTTGTTGCCTAGCAGTAATTGCCACTACGGTAGCTAGCCCGGTGTGGCTTTCCAGATGGTTTACTAACGAGTGTCGGTCCACTGTGTCCTAAGTGATAATTGGAACCATAGTGCCGAAAGGTGCACAAGCACTCTTAGATAGAGACTTGTATTTAACAGTTGGCTGCAGACATTCTGCCTTGTGATTCTGACCTTTTACGACGGCAGAGATGCTTTCCTTTCCTGCCAAGGTAAATGTCATGCGAATGTTCTCCTGTTCTCCTAGGAATGCCTGCCGTAAGCTCCTGTCAGTAGCGCTGGCTGATGTGGGTGTGGTCCCTCGGGCCCTGGCACCTTGCCACCAGTCACCTCGCGCTAGCTGTCGGCACTCGGTAAGCGCTCCGTTTTCGTCGTCCATTCAAGCAAAGGACGCCCCTTTTGCTCCGTCAATCCCTTTTGAGCCGGCTGCGATGCCGAGTTTCACCTTGCCATGACGGTCACAGTGAGCCGCGGTGGTGGTGGTGCATGACGGTCGCAGTCCCGGTGGTGGTGCATGACGGTCGCAGTCCTGGTGGTGGTGCCTTCCTGTCTTGCAGACAGTAAAGGTCCCCCAGCTTCCAGCCTCATACGGCCTTAGAGATCACGAGAAGAGCTGTTACAAACGTGGCATGCTGCTTCTGTGTCCAGTCAGAGCTGGGCCTCAAACACAGTAGCGGTGCTAGTCTCAGCTGCCGCCTGACGAATACCGGCGATGCCGGAACCTTGTAACACGGCTGGCTACTTGTTTACTTGTAGGGGCTGCACCGATGCATGCAGGTATGCCAACAGTAGCAGAAGCACAGCAGCGACTAAGAGCGCTCACGCCTTAACCTATCACGTCCATATCCATAATGTAGACAAGTCTGTTTGACAGCAGCCTACGGTTACAGGCATTCAATTAGAGGCCACGACGTACATCCGACCGACGGCTTCGTGGCACAGATCTCAAATCAGCTCCAATGCCAATGCTGAGTCTGGAATCCAAACTCCTGCCTATTGATCTCATGGTGTCGTCGTTTTATAAGGCCTCGGACATAGATTATTGCATAAGCACACTTTCGCGAATACTGGTTATTAGCCCTAATCTAGTTTGCTTAGCGGGCGCAGCCGTTTCAGAATCCACATCGTGCAAGAATGGTCACACTGAAATGTGGAAAAAGCAAGTATTTATTGAGGTTTTTGAATCGCCACCGATTCGTCAGGCCTGTGCTGTTCCACTTTTCCCCTGACTCTGACCACATTTATGAAGCGAAGTCACAGTGCTCTTGCAAAGCTTGCTGACTTACGGGGGGGGGGGGGGGGGAAGGGGTCGGACACTTTGGCACGTAGTACTGTGTTAACCGTGGAAATCCCATCTGACCACCTGTTGCTGTCTTGTCTCTCATGCCCACGAACTACGAAACCACGGTTCCCATTAGTCGCACGGCAGTGGCAATCGCATGGCTATTCGTCAGAGCTCTAGCATAGCCATTGTTTACTTTCCACGTCGTTGGTGCTGGTATTAAGCTACCAGACAACCTAGCATCGGCATTTGCTAGGATTTAACGCATGGCACCTGAAAAGACATCTGCAAGCACAGAGGCAAGCTTCTTGATAGTAGCGCGACAGCTCGATTTTAGCATGTCTTATTTGTCGGAGTTCGACCGCTATTCTGTGACGTGGTCAATGTTGAAAAAAGCTCCCGTTGTCATAACGGCATTGCGGTCATAATCGGCGCCAGGCTCGCTGCTGGTCTCGCCTCGGCCCCTTAGCGCTGGGCGCATCTGGCAGCTTGGTGCCCGTCGTCCGGCGGCGGAGGAGCTGGTCGGCGCCGGTGGCAACAGTTCGCCCGTGACTTGGCCATCTAGAGGCACTGCTAGTAGGAGGTGCACCCGTTGGGTGCATACGGCCTTTCGCCCAGTATGCCAGGTTGCCCGAGTTCGATGAAGTTGGCGGACCGCCCACCTTCTCCAGGCAACGGCCGGAGGAGGGCCTCGGGGCAGCCTCGGCCGGCAGCTATCGCTAGCTGTCTGTCGAAGGAGGCACGTCCAGGTCGTGGGAAGGACTCACAATTCAAAAGTGCTGCTCGGTTCAGCACAGGGCTTCTGTCATGCTTTCTCATTGGTCAGCCTTAGCTCCACCTCGAAACGGCTAAAATTGGTCGCTGTGTCACTACTGCTGAGCTTGTCTGGTTTTCAGCTGTGTTGCTACTGCCCAGCATGGCTGACCGTGGTAATGTACAAAAGCCTGACGAGTTAGTGCCTGAAGTGGTTGGACAGTATCTAGTATTGTTGTCACGTACTATACGTGTGCATAGCCACCAACAAGCTGTATTTGATGGGAGCTAAGCATTAGAAGCCTAGTATGAAGAATGACTCAGCGGCATTCCTAAGTCGCACATGCGTATTGGCCTCTTAGTAAAGGAGTGCATCGACGAGAGTCGGAGTGCATCGATGAGAATCCCTGGCCTTGTTAGCGAGAGAAGGGTTGAAGAAGTTGAGAAGTGTTGGAGTATTTATCAGCCTTTTTTTGAGTATTATGAAAGATGCCTGTATAGACACCGAGGCAGAGATTTTTGTCACCTGCGCTTTGTTTTAAAGAAAGCTTTAATCTGGTTTGGCTTGTTGACGAGCGTTTTCATTGTTATATAATAAAAACATAGGTTATTGACTATTTATTCTGCCACCGTAGAAGAAAAGAGAAGTCTGATCAGGCTGATGGCAGGCAGAGAAGGGAGGTTCAGCTCAAGCAGCTTGAGGGAAATCTCCTTTGTCTGCCACGACAGAAAGTTCGAGCGTTTCTGACCTGTATTGGGATTGACCTCATAACTGGGTAGGAATTTGGGTAGCAGCACTGGGAATAAGAAGAATTTAGCACGATGCTATGCCACAGTGATTCCCTAGTTATGCCACTAAGTAGTAAATGCAGAATGATATGTGGCCGGTGCTGTGTGGGAGAATACGAGGATTCTTCATCACGAACATGTTGCACAATCTGGCTGCCAATGAGGCATACTTTGTCGGTTTATGTGGCTGCCAAAACTCCTGCTGTGTTAAGATGGAATGGGGAGCCGCACGCAGCACACAACCTCACATTGGTAATGGTACTGCATGTGCTTATTCCTGCTTACAACTTAGCATGCATAAATTTGCTCACTTTTGGTGCAAAGCAGATGCTCGTACTTTTGGCCTACACGTCAGGGGAGAGAGTATTACCTTAATTTCTTATACAGTCTTGCCAAGGCAGCTTGATCTGTGTCTGCTGTACTGGCGGTGCCGTGCATTCTGTCCCCTTCCTAGCTCTCGCTGTCATGAGAGCATCAGCAATGACAGAGCCTATATCTCTTCCACACCCTGTGTCCTCTCAGTCACACCATTGACAGTCACTTTTGACAGCTTTGAATAATCTATTTTAAGAAAATTCGCCTGGACTGGAAGTTCGACCCTGCTGTTGTGACTAGAATCGTGTTACCAGTGATCGCCTCACTGATGGTTTTCGTAGCCCAAAAGTTGTAGCCAGAACAGGAAGCTCCATCATCAGGCAGCTCGGGCGTGACCGCAGCCTGATCAGGGATAGCCACGCACATGGCATTCAGATGGAGCATGCTTTGATGAAAGCTCGCCAGGTCTGACGAGTTGCAAAAAATCCTTGCAGCAAGGTCGGAGCTGGTGTGGCTGCTACTCCTTTGGGGTAATAAGAGGATTTTCTGCGATGCTAGGTGTACTAAAGTTGGGCACAGCATGTGAACATATTTATTGACAGCCTGAAAGCAAACACATTATGCTATTTGTATGTAAGCGTTTAATGTGCCGTTGCCCCACCACGGTTAATAAAATAATAATAACACTTGATAAAGCACCCTCACAGAATTCAATCTCTTTCTAGGCGCTTTAAATTTGCTGCAAAGGAAACACGATTCTTCGTGATTTTTTTATCCAGTAATCGAGGCCACAGGCTTCTCCCTTGTCTCTTCTGATGCTGTCCATTCCCAAGAGCCTACCTTCTACTAAAAAGGTTGGTGTTAATGTAGGCTGAACACCTCATGGTTCTTCTTTGCTCTTGCTGCTATACCCCTTCTGATCTGTCATCATTGGTAGAATGCTACAACACGACCCTTGTAGACGTGCTTAACTAATGGCACCTGTGACTAAGTGCATTGCGCGCCCTTGCCCAGACGGCCTATGGTGTATCGCAAACATTAAACTAGCTAGGTCTACTCAGTGCAAGCTTGAGAAAGCAAATAAAAGATCAGGATTGACTGTCTATCGTCAGGCATATGAAGACTACTGTAGATCATACCAGCCGATCCTAGCAAAGGCCAAGTCTAGCTTATACAAAAATGTTATTGAATCACTGATGCACAATCTGAAAATGTTTATGTGGCCGTCAACCGTCTTTTTAATGCTCCCATGTTAGCTCTTTACCTAGTGATCCTTGTGATGACGTAGCTGGTCGCTTTTCTAGCTTCTTTGTCAGCAAGATAGACAAGATCAGAGAGTCCATCTCTAAGGTTGCAACAGCCCCTCTGGACTTCTCCTGTCCTTCTCCTGTCCTGTCCTTCAATTACATCAATACAGGATCATGTCCCTCGATTCCGTGCACTACCTTGATGTCTACATTCGAGGAAGCCACAAGTGACCTTATCCTGAAATTCATCTCTCAGTCAAAGAATACTACTAGTGCTCTAAACCCTATTCCCACAGTCCTACTTATAAGATTCATAGATCTGCTGCTGCCAGGCATAACTAACAGAATCAATATGTTCTTAGTTTCAGGTCGTGTCCCTGCACCTTTCGAAAAGGCTGTTGTTAGGTCACTAATTAAGGAAGCAAGAGACCAAGAAAACGTGAACAGCTTCCGTCCAGTCTCCCTTCTCCCATACCTATCACAGACACTGGAACGAGTTGTGGCAGACTAACTGAGCTCCTGTATTGAGACCTTACATCTAGCAAGTAAGTTCCGGTCTGGGTTTAGGTTTAGTCACTCCACAGAGTCAGCATTGCTTCGTGTGTATAACGACCTTCTCCTGAATGCAGACTTGGATAAAGTCTCTCTGCTTATTTTGCTTGATCTTTCGGCATCATTCGATACCATATATCACAGACGCAGTGCATGTTGCTTTCACCTCCACACTGCTCGTTGTGGTTACCGGCTTGTCAGGGTCAGTCATGCTAATAGCCCTGATGAAAGCTAGCATGATGAGTGAACTGTAAACTCAATGCTGCTAACGGTGCTATGTAGGCAGCCGAATTGGTGATAGTTACGCTGGCGGCCTTTGGGTGGTGTATGCCAAAAAAAAGACGAAACAAGAAGCTTTACACTTCATACTGTGGCCTCATCAAGGTTAGTAAAAGCCAGTGCTGATTCTCCGAGGTGCCTGATTATTAGAGCTCCGTGTAATAGACCCAAGGTCATTAAAAAGATATAATACACATGCTCTCACAGCTGTTTTCTGTCTTTGTATGGCAAATCCCAGCTGAATAGTGTGTGCAGTCGATTCTGGGTTGGTGAAGGCCTTGACACATCTGCAGATCAAGCACACACGGCCTGTTCCAACTGTCGATTGCATGTAACAGATGGTTGCATTTTTTGGGTTACCGAACGAACATCCTGTTGTTGGCAGCCGGCATTTTTTTATAGTCTTATCAATAGTAACCAGCAGCCAGTCGCTTAGTACGCAGTCACTTTCCCTAGTCCTTGCACTGGCTTGGGTTTGTCCTCAATCAGAAGTGATTGAAGCCCTAGCTTGTCTGTACCTTTCGAAGTGACCCTACTATCATCAAGTTGATGCTCTTAGCGACTACCTTGAGTTCGGCCGGCAAGTGAGCATACTGCTATCATAACCAAGTGTCATCGGTCTTATGTAGCCCAAATGCATCTGTAATAATCTTGCCTACTATTTAGATCAAACTCCGGAAACAAGGCAGGCTGCTTAGTGCCTCGGAGATGTAAGTTTCTGGTGTTGTCTAGTGGAACATAGTGTCTGATGCAGGACTCCTACTTAATTGTCTAATTAGCTACCCCATGCCATGGCTTCTGCACCACGAACTTCTCCATTTTGAAGGTGCACATCGACAAAGCCTTTGTTTTTGCGGCGATGTGCATGCCTCAGTCGTTGCAGTTGGTAAATTGGTTGCTCCAACCTTGTAGTACCACTTGTCCTGGATCCATTTCAATCTTGCTTTAACCTGCTGCAGATGGACATGCAGTTTCGTGATTTGGCATCCAAGCTTGTTGAGTTCAGCACATTTATTTACAGCAGGCATTATAGTATGCTCCCTCTGTGAAGGGGTCTGAGGGCATTCTGAAAGTGGTCGTCCTTAAATCCCTGTCAGGGGATTATGACGTTGGAGTCCGGCTGTCCTTGTGTCCTCCTGCCTTTGCGTCCTCCGGCCTATGTGTGACACAGGACACCGCTTCCTGTCACACGGGAAATCATTTGCCCGGTGATGGCCCACTTTGCAGGAAACTCAAAGGATAACAAAGGCAAGCAGCTGTATCCGTGAGATGTGGGTACCGATCTGGGCTTGGCCACGTTACAAGCTTTGTTGCTGTCATGTGCACTGTGCCATCTGTAGTGTGGTTCACGTACAGCACAGAATGCCAGCCGATGACCAACACAACCAGTTTGTTCTACGACACACGGAGCAGAGGGAAGCACCACTCCCTTCGCTCTTGTCTTTCACTCAAGTCCCGCTCGACCACGGCTGTGCACCGACCGACCCCGATTTTGAATCAAACCTGTGTTCATCAGCAGGTTGGCGAGAGGAACAATACCGGCCTGTGTCCATGCCACACCAGAGGTGGACCACAGCTGTGCGTGCCGTCCCGATGATGCTCCCAACAGCTGCTCACCAGTGGGTTAGCGGGAGGAACAAAACCAGCCTTCATATCATCAAACTACATGCTCCGTGACCTTAAGATCACAAGTGCCCAGCAGCACTACAAGTAACTGCTATGTGCCATGCAGCATTGAGCGGCCTAGCCGCTACAAATGCAACACTACACGTCCAGTGCCGTATCGGCATAACAGCCAACATCAACAGCTGACCCCACAGGCAGGCTGGCTAACTTATAACCGCTTGCAGGAGGCGCGCTGGAGCACGGCCTTTTGCGACCGGCCGGCAACGTGGGCCACCGGCCATCGTCACCGAGCTGACTTCCTTCCACAGTTGCCGTTTTTCGGGCCTCTTCTCTCCATCCACTTCTGCCGACTCTGCCACGTCTCCGGCCTGCGCAGACTCTCCTGCTTGCGAATACTCTCCTGCCTCCTCCGAGTCACAGCCCACCGGCTCGTCATACGCCAACGTCGCCTTCATGGCTTGCACTGTATCGCAGGCCGTTGCATCTCTGGCAGACACTGCCGCCTCTCTCGTGGACGCTGCCGACTCTCCGTGCGCCGTCTCGCTGCCGGACGCCTCCGTATTGCTGCTGTACGCTTCAATCCAACAGCTGACTGTTGCCTTGCACAACGCTGTTGCCTCGTGGCACACCATTGCCGCCTAGCCAACCGTCACCGTTGGAGCACCTTCGCCTCCTGCCACATGGCAGCAGCCTGGCAACCGTTTGTCGCCCGACACTCCTTCGGTGGTCGCTGCTGCCGCTTCCGGTCGCTTCTGTTGGCCCTCTCAGTCCGACCAGCTTTTACCCGATCAGCTTGAAGCAGCCACGCTCTACCGGCCGGCCAGGCCCTCATCAGGGCCTCACACAGCTTGGTGTAGTCGTCCTGCACTGCCTGCGGGAGACTGGAGGCAAACGTGAAGGCCACGCCTTGCAACGCAAGGAGCCAACATAAGTGCCACTTACTTGGTTCGTAGCGACTTTGCTCGATCTCCCTCTCGAAATTCAGGAGCCAGCCAACAAAGTCCCCGGAGCCATCGAAGCTTTTGACCGCTTGCAAGACACCTCAAAGGCCGTCATCGGCTCCATCCTGAGAAATAGCTTGTAGTTTGGTTCACGCACAGCACAGAACGCCAGCCGACGACCAAAACCACCAGTTTATCCTACGACACACGGAGCAGAGGGAAGCACAACTCCCTTCGCCCCTCTCTCGTATTCAAGTTCCACCGCTCGACCACGGCTGTTCACCGACCAACCCCGATTTTGAATCCAGCAGCTGTTCACCAGCAGGTTAGCGGGAGGAACTATACCGCCATGCATATCATCAAACTACACCATCCCTTCACTTGTATATATGTATATGGTATATACGTATGCACGTTTCTCAAGTAAATGGGTGGCAGGCTTAATTACACGAAGGAGAAGCAAGTGCCACAAAGTTTGACTGCCAGATTCGGGCATTAAAGTCAGCCAGTGCAAGCGATAAACAATGTAATGTAATGTATCTCCATCTGTAACTCCACAAAGTCATAAAGACCATGAGGGTGTTAGTCAAAAGACTTTTGTGTAGCGCACTCACAGCCTAAGCGGCTTCGGTACGCATTCGGTAGCCAACAGACTTCGTCTCATGCAACAAAGAGAAAGTGGGATGCATAGCAGAGTCAGGAGAGCAGTTGAGGTGGTGAGTAGCATGGAAGTAGCAGCCCAGGACCGCTGAAAAGGATGAGCCATAGTCAGCAGTAGGAGAGTAATTGTCGTTGCTTAAGAATTGTGGAAGCTGGCATTAAAGTCAGCCAGTGCAAGCGATAAACAAATGATCAGGAGCATCACGAATGACTTACGATGCCAGCTGACCTTTGCCCTTGAGATTCATGCCACCCCCAAACGATCGGTAAGGGTTTCTGTTCTCCCAGTTGGTGAAGTAGGTGCATTGGTACTCTTTTGGTGTTGCACGGATAGCCTTCAAAGCCCCCCCCCCCCCCCGTCGATTCAAAGATCCAGGCTGCTCGCCTTGGCTATCAGACTTGCAACACCCGAGCCCATCATGCTTCCAGCACTGCTGCGGTGAGGGTGGGAGGGGGCTATTTGCGCAATGCTTTCGGGAGCCACAGACTTCATAGGGCATCCTCTAGCAGTCGAGCTGTGCTCTGATTGCGTCCTTGGCCCTCCTCGGAGACACTCAATGGGAGTTTAGGGATAGATTAGCCGGAAGGATACCGCCGAGATTCTTCAGAATACCAACATCGAGTGTCTGAGCCGTGATGGCACACTAGGTAAGGGGGTTGCTTTCACGACCTCGGTCCCGAGGTCGTGGGTTCGATTCCTGCTGTGGGCGATTCTTTATCGCCACTGCAAGCGGTGGTGATAGCCGTAAAGGCTCTTCTGTCGCTATACAAAAAGAGGCTGTTCAATCAGGTAGGATTTTTTTTACGATATCCATCTTTATGGTTGCTGGCATTACCCGTGGTGCAATGATGCCTCATTATTTGAAAGGTTTGTTACACTACTATTTCCACGATGAATTGAACAGTACTGGCTGCCGTAACAAATGTCCTTCAATACACGGTCGGCCGTTAGGCTTTTGTTTATGAGTTGACCAACTAGCTCGAGCACACATTGGTCATTCGATAGAACCACTCACTGCTTGGGCTTAAACAAGTATGATGCTTGAGTAAGGGGGCACAGCATCTTCTAGCTTTAACTTGGCCTTGATGAAACCTCGGCAGATCTACAAGCTGAACTCACCGTAATTTCCACTGAGTCGCATTGAGTCAACATTTTCGGATTGATTCCCAACGAGTTAACCGGCCTTGTGAATCAGAAACGGCTTGCCGACATCTAATGAGCTATCCGGGATTCAGTTGGTTCCATGATAATGGGTTGAAATAAAAAAAAAAATAAATATATATATATATATATACTTCTATGGCACTCAGAGAACTGAATCTATCCAGGCGTGTCACATATGCCAAAGGGGCTCGAGCCCACGAACTCGGTCGTAAAGGTGAGCATCTTGACCTCGGTCAACAAATATGAGCATCTCCTTAGTTACAGGCGCAGTTACATGAGACAGCCAACGATACGACTCCTGATGCTATTAACCTCTAGTGGCATCCCGAATGAAGCATGTAGAATTGCAACACATGTTAACATACACACACAAGTTAATAAAGCAGCAATAACCTGGGGTAGCCGGAAGCCCTAGATGAAACCGCCCGAGGGAGCTGGAAAGTAGGATTTAATATACTGTATTATGTATAATGTTATTACTCCCAGTCGGAGGGTTGACTTTGTTGGCATCATTATTTAGTACATTCAATTCTGAGTCCGTGGTTTTGAGTAATGTTTTGGTGTCTATTTAGGGTTTTATAGTGGCTATTTAAAAAAATCACCAGAGAAACACCCCTACCAAGGCCCAATGCTGAGCCTAAGCTTATGTTTTGCAAAGTCGAAGTGATACTTCCGGTATCAACATGTCTTGAAGATTTTTTTAAGCAGAATGGTCATATGTCAAATGTCAAAACTTCTGGTTTCATTTCGAACATGCACTTGAGCCATTGAACAGAACAAAAATACCCAAAGTTTCTTAGTTTTTGGGCCATTTTCTGGGCACATTCAGCCTTATGCCAAACTGACCGGCTCTGACAGTGAGACTGGTGTCATGCTTAATGAGACTGGTGTGCTCCAATCGGTTGAAGTGATCGCATCCAGCTCACCGACTGGCCCGCATGGGAGAGCAGTCAGCGCTTATGGGTTTGCATTTATGAGCACCGATATAAGCTTATGCTGCGAGTAAATCATCGCAAGTATCGAAATTGGACTCGAATTGACAAGGGTTTTGACCATAACACCTAGCAAAAGTTTGCCGATTCTCAAAGCTTTGCTCTTTAATGCCTTTGATGCTTTAAATCACCATATGAATGGGTGTATGACCAGCAAGTGTAATTTGAAATCTACGTGACCCATTCAGTGCGCTGGCGCTGTGCATTGCACTGTGCTCTGTGCTCTGCTGGTAGTGTGCGACTGAAGTGCGACTGAATGACCTTTGTGTTTTCTCCATGTTCTGTTTCTACATTGTGAGCGTAAGCCTTCACCACGAGTTAGTCGGCTTTTGGACGAGAGTAAGTGGCAAAGCAAGCCTAGTGTGCCCTCGGCCGGTCAGAGCTCCTCGTCAGAGCCAGGTGCTGTGCTGGCTCTAGCGTTGCATACAGCACAGCTGTTGATTCTGCAATCTTTCGATTCCGTGGCGTACATGCTTTCTAGAGATACTTTGCTTTCGGTTGATGAAAGCTTATGTTCGACCGTATGCTGCTCTCACATTATAGCTGGCAACCTGGCATGCAGTGACAGTCGGACCGTCGTCAGGCTATACTATTCGAGTTGCCGAGCAATTGCCGAACGTGGGGGGATAAGTTCATTCTAGTGATTCCTATGTATAAACACTTGAGATAAGCAAATGGTGTGATCGTTTTCAAAAATCGAACGGGACCAGGATGAACTAGTCGTGACGAACGAAGTAGGATTCATGGTCGCCGATACCTTGTTGCACCTTCATCAGGGCCTTGAAGTTGGCCACACTTTCTGGCGATCATCACAGCTTTCGAATTCAGCCATAATAATAATAATAATAATGTACTTGATAAAGCGCCCTCAGAGAACCCAATCTCTTTCTAGGCGCTTTACATTTGCTGCAAAGGGAAATGCAATTAAATGGTAAGTAAAATCATGCTTAAAAAACAAACAAAATGAATAACATGGTTAGGGGTGACATGCACAGGGTCAGCATGCAAATCTGGTTAGTGGCAGCATGCACAGTGTCAGCACGCATAAGCACGTGAAGGACGAATCACAGGGACCCACTAAATGCTGTCCTAAATAGGTGTGTTTTTAAGTTCCTTTTAAATGTGGTCAGGTCAGGGGATGTTCTGACGCAGGTCGGGAGGGAGTTCCAATCTTCAATCTTCACTAACTGCTCTGCATGGGCTACCCCTGGGTCTTAGCCCAGGGGCAAGGTGCTTGCTCTTCACGCAGGGTTCGAGATCTGAAGCGGGCGATCCTTTAGTGGCCACTTGCGAGCTGCGGTGATAGCCATTAAGGCTCTTCTGCCGATATATAAATGAGGCTGTTGAATCTGGCTTTCCTTATGTGTTATTAGTATTACTCATCGAAGAAAATATGACCGACAGAATGAGTGACGGAGCTTCTGCCACCAGAATGCTTTCAGATGGCGATGTATCCCGTTTTTGTTATTGGGTCACGACTGTATGTATAATTCATGTCCCCGCCACTCTGAAAATCAGTTAGCTACATCGGAAGGAAGGCAATGCTAGACTTTGACACGGCTGCCTGAGCTCGAGGTTTGCTGAAAGCCTCTCTCTACACTCTTCAGGCTCTGTGTTGGCTAGGTAAACAAAAACTTGTATGGGAACAGCAGTAGTAGTTGAAATGTAACCCACCAGTTGAACCGTTCTCTCTCCATCGCCTACCGGAGCTCACCGATCGTTTCAAGCCTGAACAAACAGCCCCTAATAACGATAAAACCTGCAAGCTGATTGTCTTAAGTTGTTTTTTTTAAATTACATTGACACAAATTTCAGGAACTGATTGCCGTGGAGCTAGCAGCACTCCAGTTCGCCACCTTAGCATACTGCATTTTTCAATCACATAGCATGTCTCGTGTAAATGAGCTCATGCGGATATGGTTGTGCTCAGCAACCGCTAGCTTAGTTGGATGCACGGTTGCAGTTCGGCTAGTGACATAAAAGCTAACAGTAGCAGGTTCGCGTAAGAATGCTCTATCACTTTCGGTTGACTATAAATAAACCGAGACTCGCTGCAACGTATGTAAAAAAAAGTGTAGCAAGCAAATAAAGTAGGTATAGCACAGAAGAGGTTTGCCCTCTTCTGGGCCGTTCTGAAGCTGAATGCTGCCATAATTCCAGCATATTCATATTATGCAATGACCAACCGGCCAAGAATTGACCTTGTCGGCATGCCCTTATATGGTACATTGTATGCTCTTTCCATCCTTTCCAGTCACGATTTGTCGTCGGCTTAGGTCTGGATACATGCTAGTTATCAATCTTGAAGTAGAATCTCTGCTACCCGGGCTCAAACCAGGGAAAGGGCTATTTCTGGTATAAATGTTATTTGCAAAGGTATTTTGTTTAATCAGGTTTTCCAGTTTTATCAAGTGCCTAAGATTGGGATTACATTATCAATGTGCTCGTCTTTCGAAAGGGTAAACGAATTCTTTCTGCTATTTCGATGAATTTTCTTGACCATTCCTCTGTCGGCCTACGGCAAACGTGAAGGCAGCTCTGAGGGATAACCAGTGCCCTTTCTCTGCACTCCATGATTGACCGTGTGCCTCCTTCCGTGGCCTTGGCCTCCTCAGCATCAGCCTCGGCAAGTCTTTTCCTGACCTTTGGTGAGTAAATGGTATGCAGCTGTGCCTCCACTTTGGCCGCAGCCCCGTGAAAGCAGCCTTTGACGTGCAGGCCTCGGCTCTGTGGTCACGTTATCCGTGACGTTACCGGTTGGCTGATTGGCCTTGCCGGCGCTCGGCACCTTCCAGACAACCTTGAAGGTCTCTGGTGCCTCTGCTATCGTCTTCACCGTGTCAGACTGCCTGAGCAAAGGGCCAGCTGCTTGCAACGATAGCGAATGAAGCCTCCACACTCGCAACTGCTACCGCCGGGCATCTCAGCTGCCACAGGTTGCCTACATGGGGGCGTTGTTCGGTCGAATCTCGACTCCCCTGCTTTCAGCCTGTCCGGTCGCCGATGCAAGCAGCTCCTGCGCTGCTGTTGCTGCGGGGCTTGCTTGCAGATGCTGTGAGGAAGTGCTCCTGCACTGCACTGCGGATGCACTGTAGCAAACTTGAAAATACCACATGACAGGAACGATTTTAGCTATAGCACAAGCAGCCATAAGTTTTGCAGATCCCACCCCAGCCAGGTCTACCCGAAGGGTCCGAACCAGCGAGATTAATGCCAAACTATACAAAACAGCTCAGCATTCGATTTTTTTAGCATTAAACCACAGCATGGGCAGTAGAAGTTTTGGGGTCCGATGCTGTAGCACTGCAGAAGGCGCAGTGCTGCGTGTCAGCGATCGCCTGAGAGCAAACAAGTGAGACAACGTTGAGACAGTGATGGGCCGCCTGTGACAGTGGGGTGGCAAACGGAAGCTTTTACCATCACAGAGAGGTTACCGGGCTGCGTGATGCTCAGAAATTGGCGAAGCAAAGTAGCGCAGTCGGCATGTCGAATTGAAGGGGTTGAGCAGAGACGATACGGAGCTGCAGACGTCGTGAGCTTGCATCGTTTGCAAAGTGTAGTGGGATCGTCGTGTGAAGCCTGCTAATCGAAGTCAACGATGAGACTCTCACATTATAGCTGGCAACCTGGCAAGCAGTGACAGTCGGACCGTCGTCAGGCTATACTAATCGAGTCGCCGTGCAATTGCCGAGCGTGGGGGATAAGTCCATTCTAGTGATTCCTATGTATAAGCACTTGAGATAAGCAAATGGTGTGATCGTTTTCAAAAATCGAACGGGACCTGGAAATGAGCTAGAACGTTGGTGCCGTTGATAGGGTATGATAGGTCCGCTATCGAGAAAACCCAAGAGATACTCTGGAGAACCTCCAGGCTCAAACTGAGCCGATGCCCGCCGTAAACTGGAGTGAGAGCCAGTGGTGGCCTGCTGATGAGACAGGACAGGGTGGTGCTTGTCAGTAGAGTGAGGAGGGAGGATGGTAATCGGCCAACTCGTATGCCATCGGTTAGCCAATGGTGGCTGATGTGAGAACTTAATACGCTGGCCGTCGATTGGTAGGAACTGAAAATGTGATTCAATTCGGGCAAGCCATGGCGTCGGGTCGCATTGGAGAAATTCCGACAGCCTTACGTGGCTGTGGGAAACCACTGAACTGCTTCGGTTTTCACCCATACAGAGATTGAGTTCTCTGAGGGCTCTTTATAAACTTTTACTATTATTATTATTGTTAATATAGTAGTGATAATAGGTCATTATTGTAGTGCCGTAAGAGCAGTATATCTCTATCTATGCGCTTCACAACTCTTTGCAGGAGAGTCGAAAACCATGGGTACGTGACATGCACGATATCGAGTTCATGGCGAGCGGTTCGTAGGACATCTGGCTGGCAAAATGAACCGAATCCTGCACAGGTTTGACCGTGGCCGAGTTTGCCCTCGCTGACTGGGCCAGGCAAGTGCATAGGCATGCGTCCTCAACTGAGCCGCATAGCTCAGTTTTCTTGGATTAGTGCACAGCTATTGCTGTTTGCCCCCCCCCCCCCCGACTAGAGCAGAGATAAGTTATCCCCCCTCGTGCATGCATGAAGTGCTGCAGCTGCTCGATACTCGCTGTCACTCGTGCGAATGTGGAGCGATCCTGTCAGTCGCTATGCGGTGATGCGGTAAAGCCGTGGATACCGGTCAGCCGCTGCGGCAGAAGGAAGCGAGGGCGCGAGCTGAGTGAGTGCAGCAACGGTACTTCCGGTGAGCAGGCAGGCCGAGTCTTAACCGGTGTCAGAAGCGACGATTTGAGTGAGCCAGCGGCGGCGAGACCTTCGGCGGCACTAGAGAGTACAGGCACTGTCTCGGCAACGCTTCGGGCCACTGCGCTTGCTGTGTCCAGATTTTCTTCGCTGGCTCCTCCGACTGCAGTTTAATCTTGTGCAACAATTTAAAGTCAGCGTGGAATTGGCAACGGAGCCAGCAGGAATGTATGTAGAGAACTGTGCGTAGTGGTTATGCCCAGTTTTTAGCTGCCGGTGTGTGCTGGCAGTTTGATTGATGGGTGTGAGTGGATCTGAATCCTGGTTGCTGGCTTGATTGCAGTTGTATAGTGCCTCGTGGCCTGCTGGGATGTCTTGGACCGTTGGGGTGGGTGCAGCCGCCGGCGATTGCCTTCACGGTGTGAGCCTAATGAGCAGAACGTGGTTTGGCTGAACGATGGATGATATACATTTAGGCCTGCTTCAAAGCAGTTTCCTCGAGCGGCTGCCAGGTGGATTGGGTATTGATTACTCTCCGGCTCTCTCAGCACATGGTCGCTGCTGCACACTTGGCAGCTAGAACCTGGGCATGGAGGCAGCAGCAGCTGCCCAAACTGCTGCACCCTGGGGTGGTCCTACAGCTTAGGCTAAAGCTGTGCCCTGCTTGCACGACGAAGGAAAGCGAGTGACCAGCTGCAGGCCGAGCATATCGCATCGTGCTGCTACTGTGTGGCATGTGCAGCTTGCTTGTTAGACGTGCTTGTGCGCATGCCGGCTAGCCGGGGTGCACGTGCGTTCGCACACGCATGTTGCTATGTGTGCGTGCTCGTGTGCGCGCACATGTGTAACATACACTAGAAAGCCTTTCTCATGCTTCAGTTGGCACTGACCGTTATGGTGAAAGCATTTTTCAAATATACAACCCCAGCCAGCAGCTGTCAACATGGGGTTTACGCAGTGCATTGCAATCGGCATTTGTTTAATGTCTTGCATTTTGGAAACCTGTTGACGTGTCGGTCTCGAGTGTGTGACGTTGACCTTACTCTGCATCTCTTGCTGGTGATCTGCAGCTGGCAGCAAAGCACCGAGGCACGATCAGCTCTCGCACCATTCTCCTGCCTATCGCAGAGGCGTTCTAAGGGATACCTATCCGACCACCGCGTTTTTATACCTATTTCCAGACTGTGGTACGTGCCCCCTCCCCGCAGAGCTCTGGCTTCTTTACTTGTCAAGAGGTCTCGGCTATTGATTCCATGGCGACTGTGCACATCGGTGCCCAGCACCAGTCTCTGCTGAACAAATCAGCAGCAGATTAGGATGCTGGCACTGCCGGATTTAACTGTTGCCAGCAGGCACAATCTGAGTGATGCAGCACTCTGGATTTGCAGTCAGCTTTTGATTGGATATGCCGGCGCTGCTCCTGGTTTGAACTGGCTTTTCCACCATGCCATGTCATGCAAATCCAAGTCGTTAGCGACGTGTGGGTGTGCGTGCATGTGGACGCCCATGCGCATGTGTGTGCGTTGCATGGGCTTGGCAAGTGGCAAGGCTCCTGTGATCGTGTTAAGCTCGTGCTAGTCTGTGCGTATCGGTTGGCATCTAGCTTCCGGTTCTTTAGTGTCTCATAGCCGGATTGCCTTGTACGAACTTGTTCGGTCACATGTTTTTCGCATGGTTGATGAAGCTACTCCATTCGTTGTAATGCATGGAGAGCTATGCAGGCAGTATTAGTTTTCATTCTTTTTATGCTGATCCTCGCGAATGTGGGGGTCGTGCCGTTAAGGCAGTGGAATGTTCTGTAACTTGATCTAGCTTCGAACTACCCTAGACCTCCTGAGACCGGTTTTCAAATCTTAAGCAGCACAGGTCGGCTATGATGCCAATCAATGTTGATGCTATTCATTCGAGTAGGAATCTTTCAAATCTTTTGTGGTTGAATCTGGTTGGCCCATTGTTTAAGGTGCTTGCCTCAAGATGAATGCATGTGATGGCCGAGGTCGTAAGCTCGAGCCCATAGCATATGCGAAAGACTGAGATTAAGTTCCCTTATTGCGCTATACAAATGAATTATATATTTTCCAAGTGCACTTAGAAAAAAGAGGAACACATTAGTAGCATTTGTAGACCACCTAGTAGCCAGAGTGATATCGGGGGGGGGGGTGTGTGTAGCTTTCGAGAGGTTTATGCTATTGTGTCAGCTAGCACCTCTGCTTCACATTGCCCCTGTCATTCATTTTCGAGCTATGGATTCCGAGAAGGTGCTGAGAGGGCCGGGCCATCAGCGCCCTCATACTTTGCTGCACCCCCTTCGTGGTTTATTTTTTGCAAACTATATGCTGTTATCTTCTTTTCTTGGTCATTCATATCGTTTGATGTTTTTGCTTTCCATAGATCCCTATTGGTGCTATTGCTGTAGCAAACGTAAAGGTTTTGTGATGTCACGTTCTTAGCTCTGTGTGTCGTTGAGCAAAGATTAGTTGTACAAAATGATTCGATTCACCTTTGCCTAGGGCTGGGTGTGGAGCATGTCGTCGTATGGGAGACAGCTATGCAGTTGCAGCTGGGATGGTCACGTCATGACGTGGGACATGGCCTCTGGGCAACGAGCGCTTGATTTCAAGTAAGGAAGGTAGCTCGTTCACTGCTTGTATGGTATCTCACATCTCTCTTTCGTCTGTCGAGCTGGTAATATTTTTGTTAAAAGAAAATTAATGGCTATGCTTGCACAAGCCATGTGATGTTTCCTTGGTTCTAAGTCCGTTTTGAGCAGAGGGTCGAGGCCAGGCTTTGAATCCTATGCAAACTATGAAACCTATGAAACAGGTGGGCTGCGTGTAACCTACGATAATCAACCATGAAGAACAGGAAATGATGCAATTTTGCCGCTCTTGGTGTGCTCGCATTCTGCAGATTTACCTTCAGGGCACTCTTGCCGCTCTGTGTCTGCCACTCCATGCAGCATTGCACAACCTTTTTCAGTCTTGCCCGTGTTGCATTCGCTAGAGTGTAGCTCTAGCTGCTAGTAATGGGTATATATTTGCTAATCTGTGTGGACCGTGCTGGAAAATTCTGGCAATGTTGGGGTCGCTTTTCTGTTAATGTTTGAGTTTGCCTTCCTAATTACGGTACGCGTTCTAGTCGAATTGTCGGTCATATAGTCAGCTTACTCGGCTCTAGGTGCAGCGGTGCTGTGCTGTGCACCAGCTTCACCAACGAGAACGAGATACTCGCCGGCGTCTATAACAAGAGAGTCTATCGTTTTGACCTACGAATGCAAGGATACATGCAGATGCCACGGCGACATAGTAGGCCAGTACTGTGCTTGACTTCCGATGAGACCTGGGTTATATCGGGAAGTGAAGACGGCACCATTGTTGTCACCGACAGGAGAAACGCCAAGGTGTCCAGTACTGTGAAGGTAATTGCGATCGTTTAGTTTGGATTGTCTATAGTATTTATTGTTCTCAAAAGTTGCTCTCCCTGTCCTCCTACTCGCCTGTTTGCCACATGCCTAGCTCAGGTGCCTCAGCTTCGAGCCACGTGGCTGCTGTGGCACTTACATTTTCCCCCTTAAGCACACGGGACTCAATCGAGTGGGCTATTCTTGTTTACATGCATTTGCGAGCCGCTGCAGCTGAGCAAGTGTTTCGGTGCTCCTCACTTTTGCCAGCTAACTAGCTACCCTACCAGTTTCTCCTATGGTGGAGGATTGCTCTATGTCGGGTGCCAAGATGGAAGGATAGAACTCTTTGCTTCAACCCTCAGCGGGGAGCTAGAGAGAATCGATGTGAGTATAGCACAGCCTGGCCAACTCGCAGGCGGATATGGCTGTGGTGGTAGTTGGCTAGTGTGTGACTGCTGAGCCTGCTGCGCAGGCTTCGGATCCAGCGATCTTTGCACTGTGAGCTTGAGCAAGAATTTGTTGCACTTTCCTTTACTCGTGCCATGGATATTGATGGACGCGATGGTTTTAATTGTTTAGGTATTCAACAAGGACCTTACACATGGCAGACAAGTAACCAGCGTGTTTCACACCGCTGGTGCTGTATTTTCGTCCTCGAAAGACAAGACGTGCAAAGTCTGGGAGCCTAGCCTGCAAGCCGACATTATGGCCTCAATCGACTGTGGTGCTGAGATCTCCAAGGTAAGAGTGTTAATGGCAGGCTGTGTGATATGATGATAGTAATAAAGTGGTGAAGTATTTTACAGCATCATTAGAGAACTAAGTCTCTTCTAGGTAGTTCGCATAGGCTGAAAAGGAAGCATATCAACTGATTAGTAGCGATATTAGCATGGGAAAGTGTGCCACACATGATCTGGACGATGCACATGCGGTAAGGAACACATGGGATTTAAACATTAGTTTTTCTTTAAGATTTAGATTAATTAGATTCATTAGATGAACATTAGTTTTTCTTTCAGTAATCACAATTGTATAGCATCCTAAGAGAACTATTATATAACTTGTTCTAGGTACTTTACATATGCTGTAAAGTAAGCATGTCCATTGCTAGTGATAGCAGGCCCAGTATCAGCACGAATAAGCTCGCAGAGGACCATTCACATAGGCCTAGTTAATACTGTTAAGAAAAAGTAAATTTTTAGCTTCTTTTTAAATGTTGTCAAGTCAGTGGAAGTCGTGACGTTAGTGGGGAATGAGTTCAAGGCTTTAGGAGCATGCCAACTGACATGTGGTCTTCAAGGATTTCAGGTTGGTTTAGAGGCACAGCTAAGCGACTCGAGTCTGAAGAGCAGGTGGTACGATGCCTAGCCTGATTGGGAAGTAGTTCGGATAGATAGGCAGGAGCAAGAGAATTGAGGGACCTAAAAGTGAATTACAGAACCATGAAGTCGAAACACTGCTTGATGGATGGGGAGCCAGTGCAGGTCGAAGAGTAGTAGTAGTGTATGTGTGTGTGTGTGCACACGCGCGTGTGTGATGTGACAGTTGCAGCTTTCATGGAAGACGTCCAACTGCAGTGTTTCGCACCGACTGTAAGTAGTTCGGATAGAGTGTAAGCTAGGGCAGGAGAATGGAGGGGTCTAAAAGCCATTAAGAGTGAGTGGAGGTCTTACTAGTCGATTTGATACTTAATGGGGGAGGCAGCGGAGACCTAAACAATAATGTGGCAGTTGGTGACATTCGTTATAGCCTAGCTACCGTTTTGCACTACCTGCAAATTTCTTATTGCTCAGGCAGTGCGACCTGCAGAGAGAGAGAGGGAGAGAGAGAGAGAGAGAGAGAGAGAGAGAGAGAGAGAGAGAGAGCGAGAGAGCGAGAAAGAGAGTCACAGGAGTCAAGGTGTGATGTCAGAGATACCTGGTAAACTTGGCTGAGGTACCTTTATCAATAGTACCTAACTAGTAGTACGAATACTTCAAAATTTGGAGCTAATTTGGTTATCCAGTAAACGGCCGTTATGTAATTGGACACCCAGATTCCTTGCAAAGGCAACAGAGGATGTGCTAGCTGAGCCTATTTTGAGAATTAAGCTCGCCAGTTTCGGACACCAGGTTTGCCTATAGTTTGTTGTTTGAATTTGCCATTCATCTTAAGGAAGTTAAATGCCATCCGAGTATGAATGTCGGCAATGCGAGCTGCAAGGAATTGGGATAATTTAAATTGCTGGAAGAGCAGGGAAAGATCAAGTCTCAGACAGATCTGAGTGTCATCTGCAAAGTAATGAAGGACAAGGTTTGCTGCCGTGCTGTGACTGTGAACAAAATGTGTCACCGGAGAAAACCCTGTTTGCACGAGTGTCACTTATCATTACAAAGCTTTTTGGACGTTTAATTAAAGCAGGGTGCGATGCTGTACTGTCAAATCTATTAGAATGTCGTTCGTGCTCTGTCGGACCTGTGCAGAAGCACACTGTAGCTATTCTGTCTGACTGTAGATGCATTTTGCCAATGGCATTCTTGGGCTAGCCTGCTGTGATGGATCCCTTCGACTGCACCATACATTGCCTGGACCATAACAAGGCTGGCTGGTGTGCAGTAAAAATTCTTCAATCGCAACACATTCTCAAGATCCCGATGTTTGCGACATGGGTACATTCGACACCTATATGGCTCTTGTGTCATATTCAGACGTTTACTCACGATGTCCTCATTTTTGGAACCCCACCGCAGCTACAGCCTGTTGCTTCGACCGCCATGCTGTCTGTTCTGACAAATTTCCAGCAACTTTTCTTTGTCGGCCTCTGTACCTGCAAAGATTAGCCGGAGTAATGCCGCAGAATCCTGGCGTAAGGGTGTTGAAAATAACTTTATGGTATGACAGCCTATAGATTTGTTCGCCGTGACTAGTGTCTGTCATGCAGAGTAAGTGCATGCATGTGTGGTTGCTCGCCGGAACTGGTAACTAAGCCAATTACCTATTGCACTAGTTTTTGGCTATATTGTCTGTTTTCCTTGACTTACCAATTGTTGGATATGCAGTGCACTGGATAGGAAGTTTCTACACCCAAACCAATTGCATTGTGCAGTGGGACCCGTGCCTATTTTGAAGACAAACCTGCTGCTGGGAATGTTGGCAAGCTACTTAAAAAGGGCTTGACCATGATGCACTCCTGAGGGTGGCATATTTTTGCTCTGATACCTTGTGTGTACCTTAATAAAATGGATCCTTGCTTGTGTACCGATCGTATTCCAGTTACGTGTAGCATCTGGTAAGAAGTCATTGCTGTGAACCGTAGAGGCAGCTTTGTTTTCATGTTAGGAGTCATTGTGTCAGTGGATTGATCCTACGATGTCATGTGTATAAAAAAATAAATAATTCATTTGCATAGCACCCTAAGAGAACTTGAATCTCGATTCAGGCACTTCTTTTCCTCCCCGCGCTAGAGAGCGGCCTCGGGCCACTCCTAGCGTGGTGTGGACCTTTACTTGATTTCTCCATAATACCTTCTGGTATTCTGCTGCTATCTTCGCTGTGACTATTTATGAGCTGTCCTCGGATATGCTACACAAAACAGAACCTGCTTAGCATAAGGTGCGATGTCGTCATTAGTCGATATCTACCAGCGGGTCAGTGAGAACCTTCCTGCATCCTGCGTTCGCCCTATAAACAGCTCGGCTATCAAACCAACGACCCGTAAGTTTAAAGCGCTGAATAGTACTTGTTGCGGTAGTAGCCCACCCGCCGTAGCTCAGCGAGTTGTGAAACGTCGTCTGACTGCCGTTACCAAGGTCCAATTCAAATTCGAAGGGCCCGCGTCCGCCGGGCCGGACGTAAACGGAGGAGAATACAAGCCACTTCATCGCCCAGTTGTTGGACAACCTCTTAAATTCCGCCTACTAAATGTCCGCTCGCTAAAAACCAGGGGGTTACTTATCCGCGATCATGTGGTCCAGGAGAAGCTAAATGCATTTCTTCTTACCGAAACGTGGATGACGCCTTGTTCCAGTAGCTGTATTTCTGAGACCACTCCACCCGGGTTCTCATTCTATCAGTCCATGCGTCCTGACAAGGTTGGTGGCGGGGTTGCAATTGTTGTTCGCGAATCGTTTGGCTATAAAATGTGCAGTTTCTCGCATGGGCCATCGTTTGAATCGGTTGCAATCAGGTCTTCCTCAAAGACAATGCCTCTCACTGTTGTGATATACCGGCCTCCTACTGGCTGTCTAAACTTGTTTATAGAGGAGTTTTCAGAGCTCGCTAAACTATTTGTGTGTGATAGGCCACTACTGATTGTAGGAGACTTCAATATTCACGTTGACAATCCTAGCAACAGCCAGGTCCGCTCATTTCTTGACTCTGGAGAATTTTGGTTTGGCCCAACACGTTAATCATAGCACCCACGTCGGTGGCCACATTCTAGATCTCATGATCACTAAGGATGTCTTCCGCACGGACCTTGTGGTGTGCCCACTGATCCTCTCAGATCATTGTTCGGTCTCGTTTATCATTCGTGCTCCCTCGCACGTACAGGGCAATGTCGAATTTGTCAAACGACGTAACTTACATAGCATTGACATGGACAAGTTTTTGAAATCTGTTTGTGATGCAGGTCTTCTTGATCTGCATTCAGACCCGACCGGCAGCCTCGATACCCTCACTGATGCTATGAACATAACACTCAGGAGTGCTCTTGACAAGCATGCTCCCGTTCGCTCTATCCATGTTCGAAGTCGTGGAGATTCCTTTCAATTTACAAAAAAACTAAAGATGAGCCGGGTTAAGCGCAGGCTTGAACGTCGTTTCAAGAAATCGGGATCTGATGCAGATCTAGTCAATTACAAAGGCTTCCTTCGAGTTTACACCAGAAAGCTTAAAAAAACCAGGGCTTCTTTTTTCATTAGAAAGCTGAATTCCTGCCAGTCGGACACTAAACAGGTTTATAAGACAGTAAACCATTTACTGGCCAATGCTGAGAGGTCTGACTCCCCAGATATTAAGGACTCAGCCAAAAAGTGCTCAGCCTTCTTTACTGAAAAGATTGTGCACATTTGTGCCTCTATTAAGCCCCCTCCGACTAAAGCAATCGCGGTTCCACAACCTGTGACCTTCCTTACAAGGTTCTCCGAGGTTTCTTCATGCGATGTGGCTACTCTAATAAGGTCAAGCAAAAAGAGCTCGTCTCCTGAAGACCCTATACCTTCATCTCTGTGGTCTTCACTGGCAGACCGACTTAGCCCTGCCATAACCAAGATTTTTAATGCTTCTTTGAGAAAAGGGGTCGTCCCAAGTCCTTCAAATCGGCAATCGTTAGACCTATTCTTAAAAAGCCTGGATTAGACACAGAGGTCCTAGCAAACTATCGTCCAGTTTCCCTTCTTCCTTTTTTATCAAAGATTCTTGAAAAAATTGTTGCTAAGCAGCTGGTTGAACATATTGAAAATAATGGAATGTCAGAAACATTTCAATCAGGGTTCAAGAGGCGGCACTCCACTGAAACTGCTCTCCTCCGTGTTAACAATGACATTCTACGTAGCAACGACGACGAGAATGTCACTGCCCTAGCTCTGCTAGATCTGTCTGCTGCCTTCGACACCATTGATCACGAAGTTCTGCTTGAACGATTGAGAACAACGATCGGTCTGGCAGACGAAGCACTGGCGTGGTTTAAGTCATACTTGTCTGACCGTGTTCAATCCGTGTCGTGTGGGGGTCAGGTCTCACACACGAGAAGGGTCACCTGTGGAGTCCCTCGAGGGTCTGTACTCGGTCCCTTGCTGTTCTTCATTTATACACAACCTCTGGGAAAAGTGATTAAGGCCCATGGAATAGGATATCACTTTTATGCTGACGATACTCAGTTGTATTTGTCATTCAAACCGTCGGAATCTGCTGCAGCAACTGAGAAACTGAATGCTTGCCTTGCCGATATTCGACCCTGGATGTCGGAAAACTCCCTGAAATTAAATGATGATAAAACCGAACTGCTGCTCATAGGACACCCTAAGCGTGTGGCTGGATTAAAAGGCTTTGTTCTTATAATAGGTGATGCTATTGTGCGACCTTCACCACGTGCTCGAAATTTAGGTGTCGTTTTCGACAGCTGCCTCAATTTCAAAAGCTTCATTCAGAAGTCTGCTTCTACGGCTAGCCATCACATCTGATCCCTATCCAAGATTAGGAGCTGTCTCCCACAGTGGCTTGTAAGAAATTTAACTAGCTCTTTAGTTCTGTCTCAGCTTGATTATTGTAATTACCTTTTGGCTGGGCTGCCAAAGAAAGCTATTATGCCACTGCAGCTGACTATGAACATGGCTGCAAGGCTAGTCTGCAAGTCCCAGCGGTTTGAGCACGTGTCTCCTTTGCTGAAAGAGCTAGGATGGTTGCTGGTTGAGCAACGGATACGGAGCAAAGTTCTTACGCTGACCCACGGCTTGGCTCCTTCGTACCTAGCTGAACTGCTGCATCAGTTTCAGCCTGTTCGTGCCCTCAGGTCCTGTGTGGACAATAAATTAGCTGTCGCATTCCTCCGCTTAAAGACCGTTGGCGACAGCTTTAGCTCTGCAGGTCCTAGGCAGTGGAACTTGCTTCCACAATTCTTACGCAACGACAACTACTCTCCTACTGCCTGCTATGGCACATCCTTTTCAGCGGTCCTGAGCTGCTACTTCTATGCTACTCACTACCTCAACTGCTCTCCTGACTCTGCTATGCTTCCCACTTTCTCTTTGTTGCGTGAGACGAAGTCTGTTGGGTACCGAATGCGTACCAAAAGCGGCTTAGGCTGTGGGTGCGCTATACAAAACTCTCATGCATAACACCCACGTGGTCTTTATGACTTTGTGGAGTTACAGACGGAGATACATTACATTACATTACATTACATTACATTACATATGCCATTGGGGCTCGAGCTAACGCCCACGGCAGACCTTGGTCAGGGCAAGCACCTTAACCACTGGGTCAGACCAGCACGGCAGTGTAAAATCCATTTCCTGCATACCTTTCCAATTAGAAATATCTTTTTATATATGTAAAATATAATAAATATGTATTTACTTTGAAATTAGAAACATAATTTACGTGTCATTTGAAGAGAATTCTAGTGCAGATCTGGCAATAGTCTGGTTTATCATTCAGGTAGGAGTCACGATTGCAGGTGCCCTCTATGTTGTACCCGATGTTGCTACCATTTCACCATCGACTGATTTTGTTTCAAGTGCGAGATATTAGCGAGCATGCACACGTTCTTCACGACCTGTAATTCAAAGACAAGTGCACAACGCCGGCCGATAGAAAACTTGCAGGCATGGATTGAGAGGTAAGGAACACTCACCTGGATATTGTATAGGCTCCTGGTCAGTGGCCACTGCCCTTTGCCCGTAAGATAAAAAAAGTGAAGGTCGGCTGAGTCAGCAGTTTTATTTATGCAGCGCCTTACGAGCATTATCTCACGAAGCACGTCCTGGTCTTGAAATGCACGTGTCTTACACGTGTGCTATGATCCAAGGTCAAAGGCTGGGTGCTGATCATGGCTTGCAGGTTATGTCGGTAGGTCACGGCTTGCAGTTTTACTATTTGTTTACCTCTAAACGTGCTGGACACAGAATTGGTCAGGTTGAACGTATCTGTTACCGAACGGAATGAATAGCCATCATACTGCAAGCTAACGCCCAGGTTGAAGCAGAAACTGAGGAGGCAGTCCACGGATGCCAGTGCTGTCTTTGAACGTTGAATCCTATGGCGCCGCCGCCGCCTGCTGGCTCCTGCGTCTGTCAGCCGTGGCCTAATCGGCTTGTTTTGATAACGCTCGAGGCGCGATTCCAAGTAGGAATCGCGCCTCGAGAGTACAGCCACTCTCGCAACCGAGGCGTTCGATTCTCAGTTTTTGCATTTCCGGAGTCGCTTATCCCGGCAGCCACAATCCAAGTCCGATTGATGCCGACTGACGCGTTTCAGTGTGGAGGCCCGAGCGAGTCCCTCGGGCGACTCACTGTGCGGTGGATACTTAAGAAAGAAGCTGGGCGAGGCGATGGCAAGGACGCAAATTACCGAGCGCCGTATTAATAAAGTATCTTCTCAATTTCTTGGTCTCTGCGTGATCGAGACATCACGCCGCACCTTTTCGGCCGGTCCGTAAACTGGGCCGAGATTCTCCTTTCGGCAACTGCTAAGAATACCTGCTCCGGGCTACGATAATTATTACATGATGTATACGACGGCGCTTATAAAGCGCTGATATATTAGCCTCATACTCCTATTGCCGAGTACCTCAACAACAGTTCGAACTCATAAATTGCTTTAGGTTAGTAATCTTTAAAAATTTCATCGCCAGCTGGCTGAATTTCGGAGTAATTGTGGTACTAAAGAGTTACTATCGGAGCTCGCCAATGCTCCGATTTGAGAGATATTTGTGTGCAGTTTCGGCTACCGAGGCACGGATGATCTGGAAAAGTCATTCCACTGGTTAAATGTCGCCAAAGGCTCTCTCGTCGGATAAAACATTCAGGGTCAACATCCGTCCACTTTGCTTCCTTTGCTTACAATCCTAGGGTAGCTTGGGCATTAAAGCTTTTGGCTAAGAATTTAGGCAGGTATAGGGCAGCGACATTTGCCCTCCCCCTACAGGACAGCTGTGATCTGAGCCGCCCCTATTCCTACGCCCCCCCGACCGTCACCGACGACGAAATTATGTCTTATTCCACTAGAAGAGCAATCGTCGAGTTCCTGTCGAATTAAAACTGCGATCTTGCGCAATAATTTTTCATTAATCGTGAGTCTAGCTCAGCCTACATGAAGAATTTCAGTCTTAACCCTATACACAAATTTCAGAGGTATTGCCCCCAGATGAAAATTCTGGCTCGACTACTGATTGAGACACTTTTCTGATCTCCTGGGTAATTTTCTCTGAGCCAAAGGCCTCCACTTTTAAATCTCACTGGAAGTGCTGCGAATATACCCAGAGCTGTCATCCCAAAATAGGAACCTAGCGAACGCTGTCGTAAGATTTAAAGTGTAAGTTAAAAGTTAGTTGGTTCAATAGCTTCATTTGTATAGCGGCAGGAGTGTCTTAACGGCTATTAAAACTGCTTGCAGTTGGCAATGACGAATCGTCCACCGCAGGATTCGAACTCACCACCTGGGTCATGAAAGGCAAGTAACCTTACCCCTGGTCTTTATGTAACGTCAAGGTTAGCCGAGGCTTTTTAGAGCCTCTTAACATAATTCATAAGCAGAACGACGAATGCACAACGAGGTAAGTAGCTTTAGGTAGGGCTTCTTCCCAGGACTCCATACCAAATAAGCTTGTAGTAGTAACGTGACAAACGCATATAGAACCGAACCGCTGGCATCCTGAGCCCGAGTGTGATGGTGCTGGAGATTCTTAGCGACGCCGCAGTTGTATAATCATTAGGAACCTGACGTATCATAATCTGTGGATTAAAGGTGTAAGGACTAGCAACAGCACCAGTTAAAGGGCTCTCACTACTTAAATGCGCTGCGTTTGTGGCAAAGGAGTTATACTTGTCATTTAGAGCAGCATATCAGGGAATTTATTGACGGGCCCTGCATTATTATGCAAGGCACATCAATAAAGAATAAACAAGGACAGATAAACTGAATAGCAGTGCCAAGTTTTTGGAGAAGGACTTGACGACTTGCTGATTGGACAAGTTTTGGTATACATCTTGTCAACCAGCCTTGAATTTTATTATCTGCTATTGCAGCAACACTTATCTAATAGAAATCAGAAATGAACTCATGCAGTGGCCCACAAGAAGAGCTGAACTCACTTTTAAAATTGTACGTCAATCCATCAAGTACAGTCGACCCTCGTTTATCACATTTAGTCCGTTCCAGACTCTGCCGCGACAGAAGAATTTCCGCAAAGTAGGATTCGTTATTTATAAATTGAATATTTTTGTACTTAGAGCATAGACGACCTGTTTGTGACCCTCTAAATCCGGTTTTTAACATTATTAGAGCCCTCCGGAAATGAAATACCAACCCTTTAGTCACCATTACACTCGTATTACCAAATATATTGGACAAAATAAGGTATATTAGACGTTGCAAACATAGTTTTGTTATTTTTATACATTTAATTGCACACACAATTCTTAGGCGCAAACACCAAGCTTTGAAAATATTCCTTTTGGTGATGAAGCGATTAAGATGAAGAGATGTACGGCACAGCAAATAAGAGCCAGATTACTACTCCTCTGAAGGCCCGACTTCAGCAGGACAGTCTTCAGGTGGTGCAGTATCTTCAACAATAGCATTTTCGTCTTCTTCCGCATTCCATACGTACAGTAATTTTAATTTTAATTGTAATACAGGGGCGTGTAATTGACTCAGACAAACGAGCGTGCGCTGTATCATTTTCACTATTTCGATCAACTTTGAAGTGAATATTTCGCACGTATTTCCAAAAACCGCGATAGAGTGAAGCCGTGAAAGTCGAAGCGCGAAGTAGCGAGAGAAGACTGTATTGGCCGGGTTATGTAATTTACATGGTACAAAGCTGCACTGTAAATAAAGCTGTTTCAAAGTCACCGGTACCTAAAACCGGTACCTAGGTACCTAAAAAGGCTGTAAACATGTACTCTGATATACCGTTTAGCAATTTGAGACACAAGTTGCATAAGATGCACAGATCGGTAAAAATATTTTCTGATACGCGGCTTCCGGTTTAGGCGCGGTTGGCCTAATCATTTTAATGCTTTCATTTGTGTGGACTTTGTCATCAATTCAGATCTCATCAATAATGCTCGTCTCTTCAAAGGTATCCTAAACAATTATTCTACTGTTGGATTTGTATTTTCAGTATTTTCTTGACATTCACCCTTGAAGAAAAACGAAGCCCCGAAGCGAGTAGTTCTACGCCCAGCGCTAAAATCACCCACAATGCCCACGAGGCGCCATTCCGACGCCTGTCCAGTACTCGAGAATAGTGTAAGCCTCTGCTGCAGGTCCACCGAATCATGATGACTTTACGCCTAGTGTCGAAAAGGCCAACTGGCCAATCTGAATAGGCGAGGACGCCAGTGGCACCAGCAACGCATCCCGCAAAGCACAAACAGCATGAAAGCATATAGAGCACCGGAAATGGAGTACGGCTTACTTCAAAGGCCTCACTTCAAAAGCCAAAAATAGTTTAGCTGATTTAACAGCCTCATTTTTATAGCGGCACACGAGCCTTAGGGGGCTATCACCACCGCTTGCAGCTGGCAATAACGGATAGCCCACTGCGGGATTCGAACCCACGACCTCGGTCGTGAAGAACGAGCACCTTACCCGCTGAGCCAATACCGCCCAAGTACAATTGACTTAAAATTACTTCGGATATTCTACTTTGCTTCCTAAAATAAAGATTACCACATATCCTGTTCCCATGGACTACCATTCAGGAACCGCTAATTAATCCCAAGTCAGTCGCAATCTGAGTGATGTGAGATGCCAACGTTCCACATCACCTTTAGAAGTTAATTCCTTCCGTGGCTGGGTAGTAAAAGAAACCGAACGCTTCTTTTCACGATGCATGCTTTCTCTTTGGCCAATATCATCATCAAACACAGTATTGGCTGTCATTTCTGTGCCGATGAAACTCAGTTCTACTTATTTTAATCATTAACAGTGCATTTGTACATAACAAGCTACTGTAGGTGCCGAAATTCGGCTTCGATATCGCTTTAGGCTCCAAAATAGATTACAAATGAGGATTTTGTGTAACTATTTTGTACGTGCCTCGTCTCCATCTGCACGACTGACAGCCACCGTGGCTACTAACTGGGCTCAAATGCGTCTTTTCAACCGGTAGATTTTCTGACTTTCAAGTCATGCATGGCTGGAGGTAGAGGCGAGCGCCTCTTCTTATCTTCGATCAAATGTAAATAGATACTTTTAAGGATCTTAAAAACGAAAACAAGATTAGCATACTGCCAGAGGGAGGAAAGACGTGCTCGCACGGTTGCACGAGCAACCGTGTGACAGTGTCTTATTTTCATTCAAACCTTCGTCTCACCAATCCAGTCTTTTCTGCCTTAGATTCAGTTGAAAAGTCTATGGGTAATTCTGGAGAGTATCCAGGAGATCTCTTAGCTGAGTATGCACCGAGTGGCAGACGTTAGACACAAAGAAGTGAACACGTTCGGCTGCCGTGAGTAGTTTGAGCAAGAAGTTTCATTCGTTCGCTTGTATGGCACGCCAATTCAGGAGTTGTCGGAATTTAGAAATGGCGAGACTTCCCAGAAGTCATCTCCGGTATCTTAACATAGTAGTGCGTAAGAAATATCGGACTGTCTCTGCACTGAATAATGCTGCAACATAGTTTCACATCGGCAAGCAGCGAGGGCTGTCAACTCTCACACGACGTGTAGTGCAGAAAATGTCAGCAGCACGATCGCATGGTAGCTAGACATCTTGTAAAGCATCAGTCCATCAATCCATAACATTGGTAGCGTGTGCGGCAGTAGACTCTGACGAATTTTCAGCATTCGCAGGCTTGGTAGTCGATATAACTGGCGCAGGAAGAACTTCCGTTTTCGGTCTTATTGTTTCAGTCAAAGCTAAGGCAGCAGATAACTGTGCATCGCCCGCAGGCAGCTATAAGGCTCTCATGCACTGGCGGAGCCTGGGGGGGGGAGGAGGGAGCATTTGTTCCCCACCCCCACAGCGGGGCACGATCCATACCTATTGCCTAAGCCCTCCCCCCCCCCGACCGTCACAATCGACGAAATTATCGCTTTTTATCTTTTTTTATCTTTCAAGCGGATTCCGGACGTATATGGCACCAGCTTGGTCATGCAACCAACGGTCATAGTAGTAGCAGCACTCAATGTATACGATGAAAGGAAATCTCAGCAGCAGCAGCAGAATCCCTAGCTGCTTTGTAACCTCGATGGAAAAAAAAAGAGTCCGTAATAATGTAGATTTTGTGTGTCAATTTTTAATGAGCAAAAGAAGCATGCGAGTATGTATGCTAAGAGGATCTATTTTCACGTTTAATGTCGCGGAAATCATCCGAAATAAATTTGAGCACAATCGCACCAAATACCTACAAAAATGTACAGGACTTGACATCTAAAAGGAGGCTGTGAGCTCACCCGTTCTTCTCAGCGCTTGCTCTGTCCGTGTGGATTGTCCTTTGTGTTCATGTGGGCACTGAACAATTTTACGTGATATTGCTAGCCTATGGAGTGCTTTATTTCCATCACTTTTACAGTGCTTTGAAAAAGATTTATTTGTCTTAGAGTGGCATTCAGATACTTTATTATTTTTGTCATCACTACGCATTCAAGTTAATCTAGCGAGCCGACGCCAGATTTGGCCATTTCAAGCGCTCGAGTCCTGAGCGCTCGGTGCCTCGATGAGGTTCTGCGAGAGTCGCATTGAGGAGGCGAGTCGGCGGCCAAATGGGGTCGAATCGCTCGAATGGTAGCCAATTAAAACGTATTTAAGACTTACGTAACGGGTTCAGTAAATTCGCTCACACTTTACAAAAATAATTAAATTGTTATCTAGCGACAACGCGAAAGCGGCGCGGGAAATTCGGGGCAAGTCCAGCACTTCACGCTGAGCAGAAATGCTACTTTTGGCGAGCTAAAAAGACAACTTCTTCAGCGCTTCAGAGGGTGGGGCAGGAAAGGACGGAAAGGAGTGCAGGCCTCGTGCGTGCAGGGCTCGCGCTAGTTCATGGCTTTATGCCACTGGATTCGTTGCATTGGTTGCCGGCTTTAGCTTTCATACGCTTCCGTTGGTTTTTCCTGTCCTTTACAAGGCTCATAGACTCCCGCCATTACTAAACGTTAGCAGGCGGCCAAGAGACCCACTAGTTTAGCGCTGGTTGGTTTAGAAGCCCTTTGCTCCAGCGAATGGCGCATTCATTGCACAACGCGCGGCGACAGCTCTCTAGTAAACAGAATGCCCATATTTCGCTCTACCCGTCTTTATTTTTACGGATCGAAGTACGGCGGCGCGACGTACGCGAAGACGGGCGCAGCCACCTGATCAGATTGCAAATGTGCCGAGAAATTCGTCGGTAGCGACGAATGTAATGTATCTCCTTCTTTAACTCCACAAAGTCATAAAGACCGTGTGGGTGTTATGCAGGAGAGTTTTGTATAGCGCACTCACAGCCTAAGCGGCTTTCGGTACACATTCGGTAGCCAGCAGACTTCGTCTCACGCCACAAAGAGAATGTGGGAAGCATAGAAAATTCAGGAGAACAGTTGAGGTAGTGAGTAGCATAGGAGTAGCAGCACAGGACCGCTGCAAAGGATGAGCCACAGTCGGCAGCAGGAGAATAGTTGTCGTTGCGTAAGAATTGTGGAAGCGATAAGTAGGCGCCTCGGCGTAACAAGAAGCGCGGTCGGAAGGAAAATGAGTTTGTGTCGAAAAAGCTCATCCCAAGAATCCTATCAAGATTGCAGCCTAACGGAGCGCTTTCCACTCTTCACCGTTCGTCGCAGGCGACAGACAGAGCTCTTTGAACACCGACGGCCAGGAAGTCGGAGGCAGTCACTTCCGCTCCAGAGCATCCGCCGGATGCGCTCCGGCTACGAGTCGTGGCGTTATGCCGGTGCTGGCCGGTGCGGATGTCTGGTCCACCCGTCAGATTCTGCGCGTTGTCTTGCTGTGTCTAACCTGGTACCTTCTGAGTTCTGTCGGAAATGTAGTAGTCAAGACTCTTCTCACAGATTTTCCGTACCCGATGACAGTCAGCATTGTTCAGCTGCTGTCTGTGGTGGTTTGCCTGCCGACTTTGCTGACATGCTGGCGGGTACCTTCCCCCGACGTGGCTCGGACGCCGTGGAGCTACTATTTCCGCATGCTTTTTCCTCTCGCTCTGGGAAAGTTCATCACCTCAGTCAGCGCACATGTCAGCTTGTGGAAAGTACCGGTTTCTTATTCGCACACAGGTGAGTTCCCGAAGCGTGACTGCGTGTGTTGGCTGAGCGCTCCGCGGCGCCTGCTCAGCGGACTCGTCTGCGAAAAGATTACCCGGTAGCAGCATTGCAAAAAAGCGGCGAGTGATCAAAACGGCATCAGGCTTGAGACCGCGTCGCGTTCAGTGGCTAAGAGAACCTGATGAGTTAGCACGAGCCCTTGCGTGCGAATTTTGTAAACAATCGTCTCACTGCCCTAAAGCCGGGCAGTTGCGTCAAAATCGGTTAGGATGACAGCTTTCCAATGTGTGACGCCGTGACATCGGGCCATCGCCATCGCGAGATGCGGCTTGCGGGAGCGAATGGCCACAGGTGTGCCACCCACGCTCTGTCCAAGTGCAAGTGAATGGCCCAGCCCAACCCTGCCGGCCATTAATTAACTCGCAGCTGCTTGTCGCCGTTGGTCAAAGCTGTGTTCAGGCCGATGATACGCTGCGTCATATGCTTGCCAGCTGACATGCACCGACATTGTTTCCTCGTGAAACTCCATGCTTTAATTCGTCTGGGTTGGCAAAACATGGACAAGCTGCATGTTCTTGTATTCAGTAGAGTCAATGTTCTATTTTGGAAATGTACTAGCTGGTGCCGTGTCTCCTGATGACCCGCAGTGGGAAGCGTGGCAGTGGGCCGCCAGACATGCGTCGTCACATGCCTTCAAAATTGAGTTATATACATTGCAGTTTGACCCACTCCCCAATACAGTGTTACTAGCCGCCGACGACGATGCTGCTCGGCTGGTGGCCGACCAATACAGCTGTCACGATTTGTGATCACGACTGGCTAGAGGCCACACTGCCGACATGTGTCGGTGCCTATAGACAGAGCTGTAGATACTGAGCCGACTCCCATTCTCATTCTGACTCCATTATCTGAACAATCTCCAAAACCTGCGTGGAAACTGGCCATTGAAGGCCAAGTGATTGCTCCCTTGTGCTGTCTCAGCCGATGTGGTCATTGTGCTTGGGTTATCCTTGGCTAGTATCGGCAGTACATGTGCTGTGCTTTCCTGAGATAGATTCCTGCACGTTGTTATGTGCCAGAAAGTAGTGCTAGCAAGGCAGTGCCATTTTGCCGACACTGGCACGTGTAATTTGGTCCAGCGGTTAAGGTGCTCGCCCCGACCGAGGTCTGGCTGAGGTCGTGGGCTTGAGCCCTGAGGCACATGTGAAGCACCTGAATAGAGATTAAGTTCTCTTGGGGTGCTATATAAATGAATTATATAAATGAATTATATAATGTGTTGACTGTCGCTGCTGTTTGCTCTTCTTCAAATTAGTTGTTGGCAGAGGGCATCTGATGATGTGAGCCGTGCATTACCCTTTATGTGCTTATGCAGTGAGTCAGTGCTTTTATGGGATGACGGACAATGAATTAGCTGTTCCATTCCTCTGCTTAAAGACTCTTAGCGACAGAGCTTTAGCTCTGCAGGTCCTAGACTGTGGAACTCGCTTCCACAATTCTTTTGCAACGACAGCTACTCTCCTACTGCCGACTATGGCTCATCCTTTTCAGCCGTCCTGAGCTGCTACTCCCATGCTACTCACTACCTCAGCTGCTCTCCTGACTCTGCTATGCTTCCCACTTTCTCTTTGGTGCGTGAGACGAAGTCTGTTGGCTACCGAATGCGTACCGAAAGCCGCTTAGGCTGTGAGTGCGCTATACAAAACTCTCCTGTGTAACACCACATAGTCTTTATGACTTTGTGGAGTTACAGATGGAGATACATACACGCATACATACATACATACATACATACATACATACATACATACATACATACATACATACATACATACATACATATGACCAAAAGGTTGCAGGCTCATAGCCTGCCGGAGGTAACATCTTTCTGCACTTTGCCCACCGTCCCTGAGCCCGTCCGTGGTCCTCCGTGTACAATTTGAGGCGGACAACTATTGCTCAGTGAATACACACAGGCCAGTCTTCTGATAAAAATTAGCCTAATGTGTTTTTTCTCATCAGTGAAGCTGACTTTTACCTTTTGGGTGTGCCTGTTGACCAAGTCGATCGAACTACTGGCCGTCGTCTGCTGTGCACGTCAGCAGATGCATAACTGCTGTACCTCCTACACTCTTTTTTTCCATCCAGGGCTAGCTGTCAGCTACAATTTGTGCTATCACTTGCATTTCACGATCCAAATCGTAGGTTCAAGTCGTGCAGCTGGTATCTTGTATTACCCGCTGCACTTGCTAGCTTGTAAGGCTCATCTGGCGTTTAATAAGTGAGGCTGTTGAACGACTTATACCTTACTTTTGGTGCTACTTGTTTGTCGGTTTTGCTGCCCGAGCCGGGCGACAGTCGGAAGCCGTCAGTTTGACAGGCTCGAATGGCTTACGGGGCGATCTCAGTTTCGTTGCTGTGATGCCCGCACTGTCCTGAGCGGCATGTGTCCCTTGGACAGATTGCCTTTGTTTCTGATTTTGGACGTTTTTGTTTCCGCTTGTCTAACCAGCTCGGTGATTTGGCGCAGTTTCATTTTATTATTGGCTCGGTATCCGCTGTATAAATGAAAACAATAAGGCGTCTAAACACTAGGCGTCCACCGTCGGATCTCCCGTGTGCCTAGCACCGAGACCTGGTCAGCATTCATTGCGTGAAGGCACTGGCAGACTTGGGTGCTGGTTTGGTGACCACTGCCAGCCACGTGCGCTGTGCCCATGCTTTGCCGGTGGTACGACCTTGCGTGTGAGCTTCGCTGGTGTAGACCTCGACATTGGGGATGACACCGGGCATTATCTCAAGTGAGGCTTGTACAATACGATGGTGAGCAGCTCAGTTTTTCCTGTAATTTCCAAGGTGTGGTCGGTTGGTGTGTTCGCTGTGCTTGTTGACATTTTGCATGTTACCACTCATGCTTTCTTTACAGCATATGCAAAGTGCCTAGAAAGAGATTAAGTTCTCTGCGGGTGCTGTGCAAATGTATTATTATGATCTTACTCGAGCCTAGCTTTGCCATGCAGCATTGGTTTCGGCTGCGTGACCTTCGGGACGGTCCTGTCGTATTCGTGCTGCCACACATGCTCCCTTGCTGCATTGTCTCAGCACGTTCTGCTTTTGCAGTCAAGGCCTCCATGCCACTGTTCACTGTCATTCTTACGAAGATTCTGATGAATGAAAGCCAGACCTCTATGGTAATCGAGCGCCGGTGCTGAAGTGCATTGCCATCTCTCTTGCCGCTCCCTGCTTGGCCGGCCGTGAATAATTTCAGCCATTAGTTTATGCAAATGCAGTGAGACTGCCAGGGCTTGCTACAGCGGATGTGTCGGTGGCCCGTGGCTGGCAGTTGCAGCTCTGACGGGGCAGTTGTTTGCTGCTGCACAGTGAGACTGTGCCGCTGTGCCGCCGTCGTTCACCGATTTGTTCTCCGTTCCATGATGCCGAGAGAGAGGAGAGAGAGAGAGAGAGGAGAGAGAGAGAGAGAGAGAGAGAGAGAGTGAGAGAGAGCTGCGCCCCTCTCTTGTCACTGTCGAGCAAGGAGCATGTAGCCTCTGGCGTGTGAACTTTCGGTGCCTTACCCTGAGTAGCAACGGCAGGAGCCGATGATTGCCGAGACGTGGCGACCTTGCATTCTCCTGCCTCTACCCTGTTTGAGTCGTATTTGCGTTGCTCCGTCACCTAAGCTGTGAGCCTCGGGGCGTAGATGTTTGCACGGTGCAACGTAAGAAGCCTAACATGATGGCGCGGTATGCTGTGTCTCGAGCCGTGCAGACTGGTTGCTTAAAAACATGGCCACTCTTGATTTCGCTTATTGTCTGGGCAGCACCTCGTACAGCATCCTCGTGCTTGTTTGTCCGATGAAGCTTGTGGAAGCTGAGCTTCCTAATAAATTGTGACCCTAATCATAACTCCACAGTCGAAAAGCCACCAGGACTGTCTGCTTTAACTCATGACTTTTTCGTGATGAACGTTAGAGCCTCGCTTACAGTTTCGGGCCGTCTTATAGATGATAGCGTGTTGATTTCGAGGTTTCGAGGATAGCAGACACATTCATCGAGTGGTGCCCAATCGAGTGCTCTGCCAGGGCCCTCAACGCGTCATCGTTGCTCTGCAGCTTCAGAGGAGCTCTCGTGGGAACGGAGATAGAGAAGCTTTGCAGCGAACCGAGAGGAAAGGCCCACCAGCCTCCGCAGAGCAAGGCGCCTCGCTCTGAGGCACCTTGCTTTGCCCTGCCGTGCGCGTATTCAAGAGCGCCCGCTGCTGCTGGCAAGCCTAGCCACTCTTGAGCCGGGCAGGAGCCGCGTGGGTTTTTTAAAGTGCTGCATTGGCATGTGTTGTTTACACATGCTTTACTCCTTTGCAGCTTATGTAAAGTGCCTATTGAGAGAGAGGGAGAGAGAGAGAGAGAGAGTGAGAGAGAGTGATGAAGTTCTCTTTCGAGGGCGCCATACAAATGTATTATTGTTATTATACCTGCATTCACTGTCACGAGGCTCGTGCGTGTCGACGTCGGCTGGATCTGTAGGTTTTTCTCTCCCTCAGGTATATCTCTCCCTGGTGCCTATCATAACTGGCATCGTCATAGCAACGGTGACGGAGCTGGCGTTCGACATGGTTGGCTTCCTGAGCGCCCTTTGTGCAACGATCGGTTTCTCACTGATGAACATCTACACGAAAAAGGTGGGCCGTCAATTTTGCTCCCTGATTTCTGTCGTCGTTGGTCCCGCCTTGCGGCCGGCGGCAGTGCGTTGACATGCCAGGAGCATCAACCTATGGGCATTGACCCTTTGGCAGGCCCTCAAAGAGACCGACATTCATCACCTGCGGATGCTGCTCATCCTGTCCAGGGTCACACTGCTGCTGTTCTCCCCACTCTGGCTGGTTTACGACGCACCCTCCATTGTGGCAAGCACATCACAGGTAAGGCAATGTCCGCACTCGATTGGTTGCTCGCGTGGCCTCTCGAGGCGGCACGGGAGTCGCCTGAGCGAGCAGGCCCTTGGTGAGGGCGCTCGTCGGCCCTTGTCAGTCGTTTTCGTTGCCATTTGTGTCCCAGTCGGCTGAACGCAGCCGGTGCTGGCCGGTGTTCGGTGTGCGTCTTGTAACCATGTTATTCATTTTGTTTGTTTTTCAAGCATGATTTTACTTACTATTCTATTGCGTATCACTTTGCAGCAAATGTAAAGCGCCTAGAAAGAGATTAAGTTCTCTGAGGGCGCTTTATCAAGTGCAATATTATTATTATTATTGGTCGTGGACAGCAAAGCCAGATGCCGCCCGGTTGACCGGCGCAGTGTCCATCTCTTTGTTTCGTGAGATGGAGTCTGTTGGCTACCGAAAGCTTACCTACCGAAAGCAGCTTCCGAGGAAAACCCTCACAGTCTTTGTGGCTTTGTGGAATTAAAAGTCGGGAGATATGCCACGTTACGTGACATTACATTTTCTCAAGTCCTCTGCATGGGGGCGTCCGTGTAGGCCCCTTCTTTGTTTGTCTGTCTCTCTGCAAGCTGCCTCCGTCTTACAGATTCTTTGTTACCTCTCTCGTTGGCTGCACTCGGCTGTCCGATGTATGGAAAATCGTGCAACATGGCTGCTGCTCCCTCCCTGCCCCCCCCCCCCCCCGATAGTGCTGGGTCGTGTGTGGACAGCAGCATCTGCTGTCGCAGTGCGAGGCTTCCCCTGTGTGCATTGTGTGTCGCACGTAGTCGGCCCTCGGCGTTGCATGCTCGATGCAGTGCGTGCCGGCGCTGCTGCTGCTGGGATGCGTTGGAGCCGAGCATGGCTAACCGCAGCTTTCCTGGTGCCTCTCTGTTGTAGATGAGTCCAGAAAAGATAATATGGGTAGCCAGTCTGCTGGTCGCCGACGGTCTGTGCATGTTTGCCCAGAACGTGATCGCTTTCACGATGCTCGCACTGGTGACGCCTCTCAGCTACGCCATCGCCAACGCCACAAAACGCATCGTCGTCATTGGCATGTCTCTAGTCATACTGAAGAATCCGGTCACTGCCACAAATGGCTTTGGAATGCTACTTGCCATCTGTGGAGTGTTGATGTACAACAAGGTGTGCTCGCTTGCGAGTGCGTGCGTGCGAGTGTGTACCAGGCGAGTCTGTACTTACGAGACAGCGTGTGCAAATTCAGCATCTTGATGTGCTTGCTGTGTTTGTCTTGACCAAGCATGACCAAGGCATCGTTTTTCCGATAATGCTCGTTCAATAACAGCGCCAAAGAAAATGAATTCGTCAAGAGTCGTCCCATTCAGGTGTCGATCCCTAGAAGGATCGTCGTTCTTGTAACATGCAGCCGATGGTGGCACTTCTGGCACACAAGATCGGTGAAGCCGTGCTGGCTGCCTGGCTTTCTACTGATGTGCTGGAATAGGACAGGACCAATGCCCAAAAGGAATCAGCAGCTCTTTTGTGGCGAGCGGTAAAGCGCCTGTATGGAGACTAGGTTCTCTTAAGGTGGTGCCATAGTTTTACGATTTTCATGAGTCAACGGGAGCTGCCACCAAAGACCCACTTCTGCTGCTGCTGCTGGGAGGGGGAGGGAGGGCGGCTTTTCGGGGCACACTGCAGACACGATAGATTCGGGCACTGAATGCCCACTGAACTGCATAGGTTAGAGCTGGGTGGCATTCAAGCTAGCCTCGCCATCGCTTGTTAGTATCTGGGCACTCCGGTAGCTTTCGCCTGAGTCTCGCTGAACCTGCAATTCAAGGCAGGGCGATTCTCTAGGGATTGCTGCTTGAAAGCTGGCTACCCCCTACAGTTTGGCAAGGGCTCTACCAGCCTGCTGTCAAGTCAAAGTAAGGTGGTCAAGATCGAGACTAAATAGATTAAGTTAACGCTCTCTTAATGAATATTACCTGTAGTGGTGGAAATAACGTATTTAGACAGCATGTTCATGTAAACGTTAGTGTAAGATCGCATTTCTTCCGATGTCGGTCCATCATCCTATATGCTGTGAAAGAATATTCATTTAGAGCGTGCCAGCTATAATGTGAACCCACGACCTGGGTCGTCATGTGCTTGAACCTTACCTTTACTTTCAGTGACTTCCTGTTGTTGACATAGTCATAGGAGAGGCGTTTGCTGAGCTTAAACAGCACCACTTTCCTGGACTTCTTCTCCAGTCTCTTCCTGTTATAAAGTTGGTCGTATGCATCGTTTCGGCAGTGTGACCCTGAGTGTATTCCTGAGTGTTTTTTTCCTTCTTGTTTGCGATATATTATTATTAGTCGCTTTGTTTTCTTTGTTTCGGATCCATTGCTGTGAAGGCCTGTCCACAGTGGCCGGCAGAAACTAGAGGTTGTATATGGAAATTGGTAGTCCTTTGAAGCTTTTTGGACCTACCGATGTGAATGATATTTTGAAGCTCTCCGAGGTAATATTGCCTTTAGCTCTGGGATCTTCAAAGGACTGCTGTTTAAAGGCCGTCCTACTGATTGACGTGCAATCTTGAAGGTCATTCAAAATGTTGCCAAATCTGTATAGTAGGAAAATGAAGAAATAGTTTTTGTGACTGACTAAAATCGCGTTTTGTTGTTGAGTTTTGGCAGTGTGTTTCTTAGTGGCGTTCTCTGTTTGTTTTTCTCGTCCTTGTCTGTTATGGTCACTCATTTATTCTATACGCTTTGCTCTCTTTTGTTCTGCATCTATTGCTACCAGAGTTTGATACCTTTTAACTAAAGCTGCTGCTGCTGCTTACTGCTGGCCCATCCTGCATGGCAGGCTCTTTAGCCCATCTGAAAATCAAATTGGTTAAATAATCTGCTAGCTGATTCAGCAGCCTCTTTTGTAGAGAAACAGAAGAGCCTTTACGGCTATCACCATCGCTTGCAGCAGCAATAAAGTATCGCCCACTGCATGGTTCGAATTCACAGTCTCGGGACCGGGGTCATGAAAAGCAACCGCCTTACCTAGTGTGCCATCACGGCTGCTGTACAGCAGAAGTATGTATATTTAGCCCCATCTAAAAGTACAATTTGGTAGTCTCATCGGGGAGAAACACTTCCAAGCTTCCCACCGAAGCTCTTCGCCAGGCTCTCTCTTTGGGTCGTTTTACAGTGAAATTTCATTTTTAGCTATGAATGCATTTTGTCATCTGCATTGGTGTGGACTCATTCTCATTAGTGAGCTAGCAAATTTGTAAAATTAGAATGTACTTCTGTTTACGAGACTTACGGACGTGCATTCAAAATTATTTAGGCTGAATTGGCATTGCTGCAACAGCAGCCACATGTTATGTAGCATTGCCAGATTCCCGAGGCTTTGTACCACTAGACAAGCCAGAGAGAAGTAATGTCTCGTCGATCTCATGAGTGAAACGTCTCGCCCGACGTCAGTGAGGCACGCATGCGGCACATGCGGCAACTTACCTTGTTTTGAATGTGATTCTATTTTCGATGCGTTTCGAGCTCTAGGCATCCATGCTAATCGAACTGTGTTAGATTAGTGCTGCCGCTAAGAGCTTCACTCCTTCGCTGTGCTTGTTCGTTCGTGCACTCGTTTGCGATTCAGCCGAGTTCTCAGCCAGCAGCAAGCAAGGCATTCGCATCCACTTGTAGGCCAAGTACGATCAAGCGCAGGCAAAGAAGAGGGAGCGCATTCTCCCATTCGTTCGCAGCGAACCGGATCTGATGCGTCACAATCTTCACCTGTCGCCATTGCACCGGACTGACACGGAGTTGGACGCCCTAAATCACTTCACCCTGGTTCCCAATCCAAGTCTTCCTCGCCATGTCTCCAATGGCATGTATCAGCTCAAAACAGTCGATGATTCTTACTATGTGTGAACATTTTGCTTGGCAGCTTTTATTTATTACGTGACTATTTTCCTACCGTAAGCTTCTAGATGTTTGTTCTAGCAGGCTTACGTATTATAGCAAGCACACATGTCATATAGGCCCTTCTATGAAGTCAGCCCTGTGAGGCCGTGGGTGAACTTTCTTGTATAACGCATCAGTGCGCCATCTAGGATCTAGGCATTTCTTACACGCCCGTAATTGCTGGACACAACCTTTTGCTTCTGCTGCTGACCCTGCAGCTGGATGCAGCTGCGGTAGTACGCACTGTGCAGCGTGCTTTGATTTTTTGTAAATGAAATCAGACCAGTTATTTGCATCTCTCTGTCTTGAGCTGCCTGTCTTTAGGGCAGTTTTTTACGTATCGATGTCATCACTGCCCACACTGTAGTATTAGTACTAATCTAGCTTCAATAGAGGCTGTGTTGTACTGCCCTTATTTTTCGGTCACGAGTGCTTACGACAAGTGATCTCCTTGCACACTAGGGTCTAGCAGTGGTATCCTCAGCTTACCTCTGGTAGCCTGGTCGGTAGCCCGGTCGGTTGATGCTTCTCTCCTCATCTCATCATTCTCTCCTCGTCGCTCTTGATGGTCGCCCTGCATACAAGTGCAGTGTCCTGCATCTGCAGTCCCCTTCCCAATCGACGATCATCGGCGGATTTTGCACCGCATCTAGCGCCAGCGATTCTGAAGTGTACCACTGCGTTTCTTGTTGCTGCTGTGAAAGCAAGTTGAGCATCTCCTGAATCTTGGGCCGTCCTCATCGGTGGCTCAGGGCAGCTTAGCAGAGAGCTGCTTGGATGCCTTTTACGTGCATGCATGCTAGATATAAGTGTTATGTGATCGGGCGTTTCAGAAATTTTTCGATCCTATTTGTTGTTGCTCATTTGTTGCTCTAAGCTGAACTCGCCGAGGTGCACTGGTTGTTTGAGGCTGCATAATGCGAAGTTAGTTCTAGCTGCTGCATCTAGGTTGAGCCGTAAGACCGAAATTTAATGGCCACGGTAATGGTCTGCAAATTTCATAACCGGCTGCCGGTAAGGGTTCAGGGATTTCCTTCGCTGTGAATATGCCGAGATGATGCATAGCTAGCATGTCTCCGACTGCAATGTGAAAGAGAGGTACCTTTAAGCCTGCTGTAAATAGTCGGATTGATTTAAGTTCGCATTTGCTCAAGTTCTCATTCCCTGGATTGTGTTTGCTTGAATCAGTGATTATTAAAGTCTAGTCCTACGCCTTCAATACTGTCCTTGTATTGCCTGTCCTGTTCTGCAGGAGGGGTCAGTTTGACTGCCAAACGTTATGTCAACATGCGGGCCAAAAGAGACAGCGCCAAAAGAGACTGCAGCAGCAGGCCTAAAACCGAGAGGACAAAAAATGTCGAGTGGAGAGCGAGCGAGTATAGAAGTGGAAATTCGTGAGCTCACCAAAGGGGGAGGCTCGCTATTGGGATGACGTAGGAGGTGACATCCTTGGCTTCCGTGACCGCTGTTCTCGGAACTCAATCGGATGAAGGGAAACGTAAAGAGCGAAATTAATTGCTAAAGCGTGCGAATAACTCGCAGTACCTACTTTAATGCATCTGTAAGATGCATCTTTAATAATAATAGTAAGAATAATGCACTTGATGGAGAGCCTTCAGAGAACTCTGTTTTCTTATGTGCTTTACATTTGCTGCAAAGGAAACACGGTCGAAAGGTGAGTGGTATCATGCTTGATAAACGACACAAATAACATGGTTAAGGGTGACATGAACAGGGTCAGCAAGCGTGTTTAGTGGCAGCATGCAGTGTCTGCACGTATAAGCTCGTAAAGAATGAATCACAGCGACCCAGTAAATGCTGTCACAAATAGGTGCGTTTTTAAGGTCTTTTTAAATGTGGTTAAGTCAGGGGATGTGACGGAAGTCGGGAGTGAGTTCCAGGCTTTGGGAGGCATCTTTGATTCATCTTTGAGGGTCCTTTCGCTAGATGACCACGTTGGCTCTACAGTCAAGTCTGCTAAGTTTCAGGTACGAACTTTTGCGAAAGTGCGGGCCTGCTTAGGCAAGGATACCGAAGCAAAGCTGGACTACATTTGCGACATCCCATCTTGACTTTCATATCTAGCTGCACACTTGTCTTTCTGTGTGTGCGACGCTTACAGTTGGTGAAAAACTCGACTGCAAGGCTTGTCTGTCGTGAACATCGCAACGTGGCACAATGCACAACTTCGTACCGACACGACGTTGCTGCTTATTAAGCTGTGTATCGACTTCAAGGCTCTGTCGCTAACTTTAGGTGCACTTAGTTGCAGCACTGGTAGCAGTATGACCGCTGCTGCTGTGGCAGTCATTCCGTTGGCGTAATAATAATAATAATAATGCACTTGATAAAGCGCCCTCAGATAACTCAATCTCTCTCTAGACGCTTTACATTTGCTGCAAAGAGAAACGCGATTGAATGGTGAGTAATATCATGCTTGATAAACAACATGAATACACTGGTTAGGAGTGACATGCCCAAGGTCAGCATTCAAATGTGGTTAGCATGCACAGTGTCAGCACGCATAAGCACACGAAGGACGAATCATAGGGACCCACTAAAAGCTGTCCTAAATAGGTGTTTTTAAGTTCTTTTTAAATGTGGTCAAGTCAGGGGATGTCGTGATACAAGTCGGGAGTGAGTTCAAGGCTTTGGGAGCATACGAACTAAATGCACGGTCTCCCAAAGGATTTGAGGTTTGTACGAGGTATTGGTAGACTTCCGAAAAGCGGGTGGTACGATGCTTGGCCTGATGGGGGAGTAGATCTGAGAGATTGGCTGGAGCCAAATAATGAAGTGACCTAAAAGTGAGCGACAAAACCTTGAAGTCAATCCGTTGCTTGACTGGTAGCCAGTGCAGGTCGGCGAGAAGTGGTGTGATGTGGCAACTGCAACGCTCACGACAGGCAAGCCTAGCTGCAGATTTTTGCACCAGCTGCAATCACCTGATTGCACATGCCGGTAGGCCAGCAAGCAGTGAGTTGCAGAAGTCAAGACGGGATGTCACGAATGCATGGACCAACTTAGACGTGGTATCCTTCTCTAAAAAAGCCCGAATTTTAGCAATGCTATGTCGCTGGAAGTAGGCAGACTTGATTGTGGACATGACGACTATTCGAGGAAGGATCAGTTGTGCAGTTCTTGCCACCTGAAAATACTGCACTTTTCATGAAGAGCAAGTTATTCTTAATCCAGAGGGTATGCCTTGTGCGCACAGCCGGACCCCGGCCAGCCCCTTGCTTGTTGCCGAGCCCCTATATTTATTTACTTGTCTCTGATATACCTGTACATCATGAGTGCACTTGCACCTTAAAGCAGAAACATCACGTAAAAAGTGCTGACATCAAAAGGCAGGCGAAATTACATGTCAGTCAGACATTTTAGCAGCGATTAGTCGCTCAAGGTTATTGTGAACTAATGTCGGCACTTGCAGACAGCACCGAAACCATAAGTGGTCGTTCCCACAATTCCATACAATCCAATGCCGCCTTGATTGTTTGCGCTGGACTTGAATTAAGCATTTTTATTTTAGATTGTGTTATGTTTGTGCAGGCAGTCGCGCACAGATCAAGACGGCTCAGGCAGCCGCCGTTATTACGGAAACGCTGAACCGGACCGCACGGCCAGCACGCTGGCTCGGAAGCAGCCGCTATAAATGGGTCCGCTGTTCTCGCCTCAGCAGCTTCCGCCGGACTAGTCCGCTGTCACAGATTGAATGCAAGCGCACGAACATCCACATAATGAAATTCACCAACTATTACTGTTCGCTTTGGCTGAGATCGCGCCCTTGATACTTAATCGCTCTGGTAACTAGGTTCCACAGTCGGGTCTTTCAGTTCCAGCGGACCAACGCGGCAGCTCGCGGGGCTCCATGCAAAGCAAAGTAAGGTATCGATGATTCGAGAATAAGGAAAAGCTCTGTACCCGAGTAGAAGATCTCGGTTACCACATTCGGAATCGGCTTCGCGGGAAATGGAACTAACTGTGCAGCACAGCTGTAGCTCATACCGAGCCAGGCGAACCCCGGCGATAGGGCGGTGCGGAAGCGCATGCGCGGTCTGCTGCATCCTTGACAACCGCCGGCCAGCAGTCGCGCCCGAGCAGCTGCGGTTTACCTATCCGCTCACGATGGCGACTAGATCGGCGGGCACTCTTGTTACCGCGCACAGCTCTGCGTACATAGCTCCAGCCTTGATGCCGGGGTAAGTAATAAAGCAGCCATGTAAATCCGACGATCAGAATGGAGCAGGACGATGGTAATCCGCCTTAGACCCTCCGAGCACAGCCTACCTCGGCTCGGTTTGTGTTAGCTATAGTGTAACTGTTCTGCGAAACTGTAGCGGTGGTGTATCTTTCGGTATCTTTCTTGCATACGCCAAAGAATTTTCGGAAAATTTAAGTACAAATCACTGTTCCGCTCACTTTCAGGTATAGAGGCCATGTTCCGACGCTTAAGTTCGACTACGGAGAGACGTACGGTCACGAGAGCAGAAAGCATTTTCAGGACTACAGAAGCGAGTGCCTCTCGAAGTCGGCTTTTCCTCTGAGCAGAGGCGGAGAGTTTCCCACGAACTACACGCATTCTCCTGCCCTGGTGATAAGCAATCGAAGCAGAACGAGGGATCGTTGGCAATCTCAGGCTCAGTACGAGCATCTCAACTACCACCGGGACCGCACCATGGAGCTAAGGGGCTTTAACAAGGTGAAAAGAATGCACGAGCTTGCGCGGTCTTGCTTCTAATAATAAGTGAGCTGTATCATATCGCCGACGAACGAATGTTAGAGTTAGTCGGCCTATCTTTCCATTTCCCAAGTTTCTGAAAGTTCGTTGAAGTCCCACCTGCTAGGGAAGTAAGCAAAGCGCCGTGAATCTTGGTAACCTTCGGCGGCACTGAGCCTGGGACCAGCAAAAGTACATAAACACTCTTGGCTAAGCCTAATTGGTAGGCCCATAGCCGGATTTTCCGATAATCAATCGGTCTTCTGGACAATCTAATGGCTAAGGAGCATTCGAGTTTTTCTTTGCTGATTGTCGAACACGCTACGTACCTACATTTACAACAGCCTACCTGTAGGCATGAGAATGCATACTTTAAAGACTCAGGTCTTAGTTAGTAGGTTGGATTTCGGCACGCCACCGGAGGTAATCCCAGAATCGAGAGACTGTCACTAAATTTGCCCCCTCCCCTCTCATTTCAGGAGATATCAAGACGCGGAATCTCTTAGCCGGAGTAAGGTTGAAGGCTTCAGTTTTGCCCTAGCATCCAAGCTGGAAAAAATATTTCAAGAGTAGTTATGTCTTATTTCGCACCCGATCTATATCATTGTCCTATAACCCGTCATACGAACTCGTCGGATGTCTACAGCAACGTGCCTTCTCAAATAACGAGGTTACTGAGTCGGTTGTTCCCAAGTGCCCGTATGAATGAAGTAGCGATAATAATGATAATGACCGCAAGTCTTTAGAATGAAGCCTGAAGAGAATCGAATCGCTATCACTAGGTGCTTTTTGCAATGATAAGACGCAGAGCTATCACACTTTTCAAAACAAAAAGCCAAGAGTTGACGACAAGCAGAAGCATCGTGCTTAGACAAGCAAGCAGGGCATCATGCTTAGACATCATCATCACCAGAAAACATCATGCTTAGACAAGCAAGTAGAAGCACGCAAGAAGACACTCAGTGCCGCCGGCTTGTAGTACTCCTGGTTAGTTACATGTACTAAATCGTGCACAGGTAAGCACGGGTAAGCACACACAGGAACAAAACCTGAACAAGTGCGTTGATAAAAAGGGAAAGCTGAGCGGAACATACGCGTCTTTAGCTGAAACCGACAATGATGCAAAGTCAATGCAGGTTGCAACAGAAGTCGGATGCGAATTCTTGACTTTCGGTGCAAACTAAATCCGGATCATTAAAAGGTTTGAATTTAGTTCGTCGAACTACGAGATGACTTGAAGCCAAAGATTGAGCGGGGCGAGAGTACGCGGGAGAAACAAGGAGGCTGGATAGTTAAGCTGGTGCAAGCATGTTCAGCAGCCGGTAGGCCAGCAAAAGGATCTCAAGGTTTACTCGAATCTTGATAGGAGCCCCGTGAAGTTCAGAAAGAAGTGGTGTGATGTGGCAGCTACAACGTTGACGACAGACTAGCCGACCTGATGACTTTTGCAGAAGTTTCAGAAGCTTTAGTGAACAGGCCACGAGTCCTGTACAGAGGAAATTGCAGTAATCTAGAAACTATGTCACACAAGCGTCATTTAATTTGGCTGTCGATAAGGGTACCGTTCTTTTGCATGAAAGCATGATCTGATAGTGCCGATTTTAGCTTATGCAGTGCATTAGCTATGAGTGGCTGCCAACAATCGCTAATTATTTTCGCACGCTAGGTTATACCGCACATTTAGCGGGGCTGCTGCTCGAAAAATGCAGCTAATCTGAGCTTTCCTATTACTAGCTGAGTTCTTGATACACTATCAACAAACGGCCTTGCACATTGTTGGTCGTGGTACTCATTGGCTACCTGTCAGTGGACATGGGGATGAGCCAGGCGTAGTTAGTGTAATGTAGAATGAATAGCTAAAGTTTGCACCTGTGTTCAGTAGTGCACTCAGCTGTCGAGGGCCTGAAATCCGAGGACCCACAGTTTTCTCTGTGCAGCATTACTTAATGAGCAGATCACTGGCGAAGCAATGCCGTCGATAAAGGGAAAAGTGCTTGTAACCTCTACGGTACATTGATTGTAACAGTTATTGTTAAGTTCGTTGACGCTACTGCAGGGATAAATACAGCGTTTGAATTTAGTAGACAGCCAATGCTGGCGCGCCGAGCCAAGGAATTCGACTAGCATCATCGTCTGCGTCTTTGAGGACGTGTAAGGCTAGCAAACGCTTTAAGGAGGACGTTGCTCTAGTAGATTTTGAATTCTGTGGACTGCAGTTGGGCCTCGCCGAGTTGGCTCAGCACGGAAGGATAAGGATCGTATGCGCAGGGATAGGGAGATCCAGAGGCCCTGATCCCCTGAAGGGACCGACTTGAAGGAGCGTTTTTCGGGCTCCCAAGCCGTCCCACACGTTCTTCACCTTCTTAGGATTGAGTGCCTCTTAAAGCGTCGAAAAGCCTGGCCCTCCACCCTTGGCTTATTCTTGGCTTCGTCTATAGTAAGGATAAATGTGGCTATAAAGCACAGCTTCTGGGTCTGGCCAAGCCAACAAGCTTATTCCGGTAAGTCACAAATCAAACATTATTTTGAAGAGCATTTGCATAGCGCCACCCGGGTGCTCAATCTCTTTCTAGGACTTTACAAGCATGATCATATGGCAAGTGGTAGCATGCACAGTGTCAACAAGCATTACACGATTAGAGGTATGATGAGTAATATGATTAGTGGTAACATGCGCAGTGTCTGCATGCATAAACACTCAAAGGACAAGTCACATGCACCCAGCAAATGCTGTGAGAAACAAGTGCGTTTTTAGCTTCTTTTTAAATGTCGTAAAGTCAGGATATGTCGTGACGTCAGTCGAGAGTGAGTTCCGGCCTTTGGGAGCGTACGAAAAAGCACGGTCTCATATGAATTTGAGGTTGCTTTGAGGCATAGCTTAAACGATTTGAGTCAGAAAAGCTTGCGGTACGATGTCTAGGCTGGTATGGGAGTAGCTCTGACTGACAGAACAGAACCTTGAAGTCGGACATAATTTGAGCACAAAATTTACTGCATGAAAGCTCTCGTTAAAGTTTGTAGTTCGATGAGCATAGACAGACTAAAAGAAGAGCAATGGTCGATTCCACTTCTCATAAAAGCAAAGCACTTTGGTACACCTCGCCTGGCGTCAGTGATGGTTGTAGACAAAATTAGTCTTAACATAACAAATCCGCAATTACCATTGCTTTGGAGTTTTTTAAGAGACTTCCCAATATTCAGTTATCTTGAACCAAGGTCGAGGTAAGGTGAATGTATTTGATGACCGATGTCGTGGGCTCGAGCCCCGTGGCATATGTGAAGCGCCTGAATAGAGATTCAGTTTTCTTAGGCGGCGAGCAAGTGAATTATATTATATATTTTTTTGAGTATCCGCTAAGCCTTTTTTACGAAGGATGGATAGGCTTTAGTCGAATAATCGAATAGCAGAGTTAAGGCTGAGAAAATTGCTTTACATGAGCTTGTGGAAGTGCCATAAAGGCTTGCCCATTTCGCTGACACCCACATGCTATCGAGGTCCATAGGAAGGAGAAAGTGTTGACTGAACTACTGAAATTAAAGTTTTGTACTGCGAAAGACCGCTGTTCGCGCTTCAGTGGCAGTGGTGTCTGTAATCTGGGCACTTTTTGATCCAAGTGAATGCTCTGTAAACAAAAGCATTACGTGTGACTCGATATTGCTGGTGCGAAAATAAGTCTCTCAATCTAGGAGAGTCAGCAACATCGGGAGCACTACAATGACAAAACCGGTACCATAAAGCGAGTGGACTCTTTCATCGAGCCAGTCACTGCGCAGGACCAGTTTGCTGAGCATCTTCCCTTGTAAGTTGACATATTGACAATCGGCGTGAAGCTATTTGAATCGATGAATGCTTTTCGTGTGGCTATTGATCGGACTGCCTGCTTGATTAGCCGTGCTCAAACGTTAGTCTACGACATTACCTCGCTCTTTTTTCACGAGAAAGCAGCCGCCATAACGGGCAACTAAACATTAGTAAATAGAGGGCTCTAAATGAAAAAAATTCCATGAATGGCCGTCTGAGCGCCATACTAATGCAACGCAGCATTCAACGGGGTTGAACAAAAGTCTTTTAGCCGCTTTCGCTGCTATCGCTTTCATGCTGCGGAGCTACGATTGTGGACGCTAAAGTAAATGATTAGCTATGGTACACTTCAATTGGCAATTGAGGCCGTGCATGTTGATTTCGCTGAGCCATCTAAGACTAAATTTTGCTGAGCTATCTAAGGTTATGCCCTGGCCTAGATTGCTGCCACCGATGGCTTGGGTGCAACCATCGAGCATCTGCTCAAACCTGCTCTACCCAATTGCGCACGTTAAATTGATTGCCAACTGTAGTTGCGTTACTTTTTCAATGCACACAGCTCACCCCTATCACTGCTCTTTTCTGGTATGCTACGTGAGTCAGCAGTCTAGCTAAATAAACGCTACGATAAAGTTTGAGAACTAGGCAGGCTTTTTGACTAGCACTGTAGCAAGTTTTCTGCCATCGTACTGATATTGGCTGGTGTGCTATAGCGTTCTGATGTTGAAATATCCACCGCTAAATATTGCCGTTCAACAACGGTAGCCAGCAGAAAGCCATTCCCTGCTTCATATAAGCGGGCTGCTTGCCTGAATATAGTCTTGCCAAGGACTAGGCATTGAGTCGGACTGTAAGCCGTTTCGCCGGTCTGCGTTGTCGGTTACTTGGTCCGACTCGAGAAGATAGCAGGCCACTCAGAAATCGAAATGCAGCGAGGGCAAACAAGTTGGTACTCTTTTAATGTCAGACAGGTTCTGGGATTAACCGATCCATGACCGCTACTGAAAATGAAATGTAGAGATTACGTGCATGACAACCATATGATACTCAATACCACATCCCAAGCCGGCGAAAACGAGAAGCATATTTCGATAGCTAAGAGTCGAAATCAAAGCAGGGCGCTTAACACGGCTTTGCACAGCGGTAGACAGCGTAGGATAAACAAGCTCCGGCTAGGTGAGCTAATCTCCGAATGCATTTTGAAGTGCGGCCGTGCTTGCTTTGTAGCATGATACTTTCGACGCGACACACGGACATGGTCCACCTTCCGAACCTCGGCAACTTGCCAAGTCAACCGGCGTTCATCCCGCATTACAGCAGATCCATCGATAAGCGCGAGCGAGCCATCCGAGATGTCTTCTTTGAAAGGCGATAAAGCATGAGTCGCAGTGTACTTCCTACAGTCATTCATGTAGCCGTGAAAGCTCATATTAGGTTGCTCACTGACTTTGTTTCACAACTGTGCTCGGCTTGCTGGGATAATTTCACCCTTCCATGTCACGCACAAGCAATTACATTTGTCACTCGTGTCGTACAGCATCTTACTTCGCTTATTGGATGAATCGTCAATGTCGTAACCATAAGGTAATAAGTCGTCAGTTTAATATAATGAAAAAGCTGAGGCAATCACAGTCGCTGTTAATGCTAAAAGCCACTGCAAGCGCAGTTGTGCAGTCAAATGACAGGCATTTAAAGCCGTACATCCGAAGGAGGTCACTGAGACAGCTCACGCCTCGAGACACTGTGCTTGACAGTCAATGTAGCTACATTTGCAGAAAGCTAAAGATACGAGCCTTAAGCAAACTGGCGTCATTTAGAAATATATCAATCGTGATATTCCGAAGAATGGTCCAATTTCTTTTAGCAGGGGTTCAATCTGATTGTGCGTTTGTAATATGATTTGGCTACACTGTAGGTGAGGAGAGTACAGCGACTGATGTCAACGTTCTATCTACAGACGAATTCTGAAGGACCTGTAAAAGTAAAAATTGCATATATAGTCTGCCTATGATGAGCGTCGAATTGCACCGGCACGGATACAAATATTATTTATCTCTAAAAACGGCGCGGCAAATAATGTTGTCCATATACTTACGTAGCAAAATCTGGTGCTTTAGACATCACATGTTCAAACTCGGTGAACGACAAGTTTTTGTCGTCGTCCAAGTCGGCCTCATCCATGATCTGCGAAAGGTGTGAGTGAATACGCCGTCAGAGACGTCAGCGTGACATGAGGCCTGACTGCAGGTATTCAATTCATGCGATCACTAGCGCGGCAATGAATTAATTTCGGATCTGACATGATGACATTTAAAAAGAACAGACCAAGTCAAGCCAAGTTCGCAGGGGGTGAAAGAGCGTTTACATAGTGCACGTTGTCTACCGATAGCTATAGGACGCAGTCGCATTACATTTGCAATGAGCTGCTCGATGTCCTCATCACTAAGCTTCTGGCTCAGATCTCGATCGCCACCGGTAAGCCTGTTAATGACTTCGGTGAGGTCACGCGCGCTGAGCACATCGTCGCCATCGAAGTCTGGAACGTACAGAGGATGAAGCAAAGCTCGCTGCTGCGTACAAGTGCCGAGGCTTAGCGCGAATCTGCGCAGGATTAACTTCCAGGCGGAAAAAAACTTATAGTGACCTTATGGTGAAACGCCATTTAGTAGAGAACTGCCGAGAAAAGCAGCCAAAATCTGCAAATCCCCACGCAACTAAGTGCTACAAAAGCTCCCTGAACTAATCGAACTGGCTCGTTGTGAATCAGACGAGCTCTTAAACAAGGATGACCTATTGAGGACAGCCTAAATAAGAGGAGAACGACTATCTAAGCCACGGAAAGCCCTGATATCATATATAATTCATTTGCCCTAAGAGAACTTAACCTCAATCCTGGCGCTGTACATATGCGAAGAGCCCGAGTCCACGACCTTGATCATTAAAGAAAGCATCTTGATATTTGTGAACTACATCAATGTGATCTAGATGATCAATTCCGTGGGAGCCAGTCTGGGTTTACCGGAGCTAACGAGTCACAACCTTTGCCAAATTATTAACCTGAATTGTCTAGGAGCATGCAGTTCTTATAGCAGCAGGCAGTCACAAATAATGAGGTTATTTTCAAATGCTCCACTCACCGTAGATGCGGAACGCATATTCAACCTTGACGTTCTTTGGTGCATTCTCGCTGAAGACCGACATCATATCGAGGAAGTCTTCAAACGACATGTTGCCACTTCCATCTGAGGAAAACACTTGAAGAATTCTGTCTCTGAAGGGATTTACCTGCACGAGCAAATTGCAAGTTAGACAAGGCTAGACCGGCAGTCGGATCTAATTCAAGTTCAGCAGACGACATCAGTGTGGAGAAGGAGAAGGAGGCGGTGGAGGAGCTTGATAACCACCCGACTGTGTACTCAAGCAGGCCACATACTCACACATGCACGACCGAACCAATAGGTTTACAACGCTTTACATACCGTTATAGACCAGGCAGAATGCATGCTCAATTTAACTCAAAATGGACTTGATCAGCATGTGTCCTCTAATAACCTCTAAACACAGAATCTGGGTATTCTGTTCCGAAGAGACTTTTCGCTGGATGACCGCAGTCTGCCTACTTTTTAGCTACATAGCATTGTAAAAATTTAGGACTCGCTTTGATAATAATTATACAGTCAAGCTGGTCCACGCATTTGTCATGTCCCGTCGAGACTTCTCTGGAAATATATATAAAATATAATTTCTTTGTATAGTGCCGTAAGAGAACTTAATCTCTATTCAGGCGCTTCACATTGGCCACGGGGCTCGAGCCCACGACCTCGGCCAGACCTTGGCCGGGGCGAACACCTTAACCACTGGGCCAAACCAGCTCGGCAGCAGTCACTACTCGCAGGTCTTCATGCCTATACAATAAGACGGTTAAAGTTGTTGCTTAACTCGGCAGCTGGGCTTGTCTGCCGAGAACGGTACAATTGCCACATCACACTTTTCACCCATATTTGCATTGGTTCGTCATCAAGCAGTGTATCGACTTCAGTTACCAGTCGTTCAATTATAGGTCCGCTCACTTTCTTGCTTCGGCCAATTCGTCTGAAGTACTTGACTGCTCCTACAGCACATTGTACCGCGTGCTCCATCGACTCAAATCGTTTGGCTGTGCCTCTAACCAACCTCAAATCCTTTAGGTACCCATGCTGTCAGTTCTTACGCACCCAAAGCTTGAAATTCCTTGACGATTGACATCTCGATATTGACTAGAAATTTAAAAAGGCAGCACAAAAACTAAGCTGGAAACCTCCCTGGATTTGCTTTCTTCATAGGAGCAGCCCTTTATGTGCGTATGCGAGCTGAGAGTATGCATGTTATCACTAATCGCTTGGCATGCTTCCTTTAAAGCATATGCAAAGTGCTTAGAAAGAGATTTAGCTTCCCAAGGATGCTATTGAAAGCTCTTTTTATTCGTCTACACCGAGACGTCGTTTAATCTTGGTGAAGTCCTTCCGCTTGCAATGGGCGTAGAATTAATGGGTTTATTTAAGGTACCGTACTCAGGCAGAACCTTCTGCCAAACAGGTGTTACAGCAGACAAGCAAAACACACGCTAGCAAAAGAGACGCATAGCAGGCAGAATTCTCTCTCTCTCTCTCTCTCTCTCTCTCTCTCTCTCTCTCTCTCTCTCTCTCTCTCTCTCTCTCTCTCTCTCTCTCTCTCTCTCTCTCTCTCTGGAGCTCACACGACTGGCCGGCTAGGCATGCACAAGTTTACGTAAAAAATTGGGAATAATTGAATATGGTGATAGAATATGAGTTGATAGAATATGAGTACATAGGAGTTAGAATGTAGGGAGGGGTGGAATCGTTTCCGGCGGTGGGGCTCACGACAAAATAATCTGTATTCCTCAGAGTGAAAACCAGTTGCCACAGTCATTTCATACTATCCATTGCATTACTTTAAGCGAATAGTGGACTCATGTCTATCCACATGAACTGATCCCGGATGTGAGGTGAACTATTTCGGGGCTTAGGGAGGATGAAATTTACGACACTGGAGGCTGTAAGATCATGTAGCTTATTTTCTAAACTTGCTCTTCGATGGTCGATGTGCACAATTTAGGCCTTCACTTGTCAATTTCCTGCTCGGAAACTACGTTAGCTTGAAACGCTGCTTTAACTGGACTGCCTGCGTTAATCTTCGGAGGTGTCTGCATCCTCTGTCTGCAGGACTCGCTCTACTTCTAGTAGTTCGACCTTTTCGGTAGCTTTCTCGATTAGGCATCAGCAGAGTTGCCTTCCGGGGTTTTGGCTTGACCCTTTCGGCTCCCAGATATTCGAATAATATGAACAACATGCAGAACAAAACTGACACAATTCCATATGTTATTGGAGCAGTTGATGACAATAAACCATATTAGTTTCGATGGTTGCTTGATCATGCGGTTGCATATTCTCATGGTATTCGTGGTCAGAGTACAAACTCAGGGGAAAGTGCTGACGGTTAATTACTAGTTATACATGAGATAAAGCCTTCTGTCCTACCACTTTGAGCGCTTGCCTATCGTAGTGCAATCTGAGATATCATGACATTGAACTTTCCGTGATAGTCAGTGATTGCTTATAGTACAAATCAACAGGCGGCTGAGGCTGGGTGCTCGACCTACATCAACAAAGGTAGTTTTCAGAACAACTCAAGCTCCGTGGAATGCTACACCAGAGGAGACGCTGCGGAAGCTTGTGGCCTCTATGCCTGGGCAGATATGAGAGGTCATACAGATACGTGGTGGGGTGACATCATACCAAACACATTCATAAAATATAAATATAATTCATTTATATAGCGTCCCAAGAAAACTTAATCTCTATTCAGGCACTTCACATATGCCTTGGGGCTCGAGCCCACGACCCCAGTCAGACCATGGTCGGGGCGAGCACCTTAACCGCTAGACCAAACCAGCTCGGCACATCCAAGAGCAGACCACTCGTGCTTGTTTGTGGGCTTTCAGTAAATATTTTCTTATGCTGTGCATAGCTTTAGTAGGTCTTGCATCGTAGGAAAACCTCTTATTATCCGAACAAATATACAGCCACAGCAGTGGCTGCGACCGTGCTATGAGGATTTTTTGCATCAGAGTGTATCTATATGTCGCGAAGCTATCAGACTCAATGGGATGCAGTCATGAGCAATGACGGATTCCCACGGCTATGCGATGTAAACTTACTCTGTGGGCTAGGCCCAGTCTATCGCTGTAGGGCATGTATGCAGATGCTACCACCTAAAACTGAACGAGTCCAACACATACGATTGTGTGACGTCAAACCTCGAATGAAGTGATCTGGATTGAATTTCAGACGAGATATCAGGATGTCACGAATGCACCGACCAGCTTGGCTGTACTGTACTTATCTCAGCAAGTCTGAATTTTTGCAATGCTATGTAGATGAAAGTAGGCAAGTGGAGCTGAAGTGCTAGTCTAGAGAAAAGTAATTTTCGATGAGGACACCCAGATAGATATTGTGCAGAAGCTGCCGTTGATATGCTGGTCGAGCCGAATAAGAGGGTGAGGCTTGGACCAGTTTCCGAGTAGCACTCAATTTTACCATCATTAGTGAGTCGGTTGATTGCTGAGCGAATTCGATGACACGAGTCTGGCACACACCAAACCAGGGCAGACAACTGCTTATGACTCCACATCAAACAATCAGAAGCATCAATGTCCACTACTAACTAATCCTTAGCTACGTCCGTCGGTCTTGTGGTTGAGAGCACCCGTGCACGTCTGCGACTTGCCACGTGTCTAAGAGAGGTGGCGCTGCCAGAGAGAGCATCCGACGTTACTGCAGTGCCACCGAATGATAATAGCACTGGTTGCATGCCCGGAGTTGGAAAAAAACTTCATTCCTTTGCAACTAGCAGAGTTATGAATGCAGAATGCCAGCAGTAACTTTACAGAAACGGCAGCACACTTGCAGCATGTAAAACTAAGAGGGCTGGAGTATACAAGGCTAAAAATCTAGGAAAGTAGCTGCTCGACAGCGTAGCAGCTAACAAAGTCAGTAAATATCGTGCAATGGCTAAGCAGCAGGCAGGCCGGAAGCAAGTGAACCAGCAAATAAGCTGGCTGCAGGCGCAGATGGCTGGTCACCAAGCATGCGCTTGCTAGCTGGCACTAGTACGCACACGCATGCACATACACACACACACACACACACACACACACACACACACACACACGTGCGCACACAAACAATTTCAGATGCACACACGCGCACACACACAGACATGCTTACGCACACATGCATGCACACACATGCACATGCACATGCACACATGCACACACACACACACACACACACACACACACACATGCATGTACACACGCACATGCACGCATACGCGTACACACACATGCACACACACATGCACGCACATGCACAGAGGCAGACGAGAGTAGGCTGCTGAGGAAGGTCGAGGTCGAGCTTACCTTTAGCTCTGGCAACTCAAGCAGCTTTTCCTTTGGAAGGTATGTCTGGGCCTTATCAAAACCGGGGTGCAGCAAAACTTTATCCAGTTCTTGGAAGCGTTTGAAAACACTGCAAAGAATAAGATGGCAATGCTATGCGATGCGCCAGAGTTAACTTTCATCTATCAGATTGTCGTCGGCCAGATTGCCCTCAGTGCCCAAGCGCCCCAATCATATGGATAGATTCTCTGCAAAACCTGCAGTGTGCAAATGCGCTGGGGAAGAATGCCAACCCGGTACAAATGTAATACAGCACACATCAAAGCTGTGGGTTTACCTAAGTGCAATTGTGTGATCCAAGAGGTGATAAGCATGTGCACACGAATGTGTGGATGTCTAGATACATACCGTACATAAATATACTTCCACATGAATGTGTGGATGTCTAGATACACACCGTAGATAAATAGACTTCCACATGCATGCTAGTGTACACGCATAAGCGCTCGTCCACACCCACTCACCCACATGCGTGTGGGCACACAGAGATCCATAGAATCACACACTTCTACACAGGCATACATACTCACACATACACACATCCACAGACACAGACACATGCACACACTCACACTTCCAAACAAGCACACTCGAGCATGCACACGTTCTCTCTTTCTCTCTTTTCCTCTCTGTCTCCCTCTCTGTCTGTCTCAGTGTCTGTCTCTGTGTCTGTCTCTGTGTCTCTCTGTGTGTGTGTATGTGTGTGTGTGTGTGTGTGTGTGTGCGCGTGTCTGTCTGTCTCTCTCTCTCTCTCTCTCTCTCTCTCTGTCTCTGTCTGTCTCTGTGTCTGTCTCTGTCTCTGCGTCTGTCTCTGCGTCTGTCTCTGCGTTTCTCTGTGTCTCTGTCTGTGTGTGTGTGTCTCTCTGTCTCTCTCTCTCTCTGTCTCTCTCTCTCAGTGTCTCTGTCTCTCTCTGTCTCTGTCTTTCTCTCTCTGTCTCTCTCTGTCTCTCTCTGTGTCTCTGTCTCAGTCTGTCTGTCTCTCTCTGTCTCTCTGTCTCTGTCTGTCTGTCTGTCTGTCTGTGTCTCTCTGTCTCTGTCTCTCTCTGTCTCTGTCTCTGTCTCTGTCTCTGTCTCTCTCTCTCTCTCTCTCTCTCTCTCTCTCTCTCTCTCTCTCTCTCTCTCTCTCTCTCTCTCTCTCTCTCTCTCTCTCTCTGTGTCTCTCTCGTGTTCTCTACCGTGTATTGAAAGCAGAGGCAGATTCGAGGTACACGACAGAGCATGCTCACGTGGCATGGACCGTTGCTCAGCCGGCTGCGGCAGCTGAGAGTGCACCCCAGAAGTGCAGCCCAGTGCTTCAAATTCAACTATGAGGCACTGTTTAGACGCAGCATTAACTAAGCGAGACAGACAGACGTATGCTGACATGAGATGCTGGCAAACGCAGTAGCTTCGAATATGCTTACAGTATGATCTCCTTCCGGGAAAAGTACGTGAGGTCCTGCAAGGAAAGAAGCATAGACACGATGACTGGCAATGCTGAGAAGCATCGGCACCGGCTCTGCCACCGCAGACACCGCGTGCAGGCAACGAGCGCATCGGCAACTGCAAGCCCAGTGCAGGGGCGAGGTGGCGTGTGCGCTGCGGCAGGAGGCTCCTGCCGCAGCATCGATGCGATCCTCTGGATCGTCCGTGAGTAAAGCAGGTGCGCGGACACACAAGAAGCGCAGCATTAGCCAAACTATGTCAATAGGCAGCACCCGCAGCAAAGGAGAAATACTTGCACAACTGCCACTCAGTCTCTGAAAGCAGTAATTGCTGAATCGAGGAGTAAACTAGTACCATCAGCTACCGCAGCTCTCCTGCCGCTCGGAGGACTAGTCAGTAATGAGGCGCCAGCAGAAATACCCGGGGCTTTAACAGTAAAAGAACAGAAGAGTCTCAAGGTAAGTTCCAGCCGATCGGAAAAGATGCACCTTTAGCTGAGATTTGAATCACGCAAGGGCAATGCCGAAGTGATGACAGATGCCGGAAGCGAGCTCCAGACTTTCGGTGCATCCCAACTGAAGGCCCAATGACAAAGGAATTCGATTGAGGAACTGCAAGATTAATAGATGCTGGGGGCAGCCGGGAGTGCAAGAGGACACTACAAGAGAAAGGTCTGCTGGTGCAAGCAGGTGAAGCGATCTGTACGCCAGAGAAAGGAACTTAAAATCGACTTGTTGCTTGACAGGGAGCAAGTGAAGCTCAGATAGAAGTGATGTCAGGTGGGCCGTCGATGGTAGACCAGATGAGGCATCTGAGTTCTGCACCAGTTGCAGCCAATTAAGGGCACAGGCCGGAGGTCCTAAATAACATGAATTGCAATAATCTAGATGCAATGTCACAAACGTGTGAGCTAATATGGCCATCACACTCTTTGTCTAAGCAGACCATATTTTGGCAATGCTCCTCAGCTGCAAGTAGGCCGAGTTGATAGCCACGGCCATGGGTTCATCCATTAACAAATCATTTTGCAACAGCTGCTCTCCACAATACGAGGCAGACAACCCAAGCAGACTGGGCAAACACACCTGTAGCTATGCTGTCAATCGGAAAATGTACAGCAACCACTGCACCGCATTTGCAGTAACATCTTCTACCAAGGGAGCCACTTAGAAAAGTCGGCTGATTAAATAAACTCCTTTATATGCCTATTAATTAAAGCGAGAAAGACCGCCCTTCTGTCACGAGGCAAGATGGTGCAGCGGTGTCTTTTGTGACCAGTACTTCCGGAGTCAGAGCCAGAGACCCAGTGCAGGCACGCTTCAATCATGGGATTTCGTTTTAAACATGTTGCTTGATTGCGAGAAAGTCAACAGCTACATTCAGCTTGCAGCATCAGAACAGCCTTAGTGGCTATCACTCCCCCAACCGCTAGCACTGCACTCCTCTGCTTGTGCGGTCAATCAAGAATGACTTGCTGCAGGGGTCGAAACCCACGACCCGGATCGTGAGGTGTGGGCAATTTATCGCTGGGCTGAGACTCAGACGGGTGCCTACTGCATGCACTGGATGTACAAATAATTTGCAACTCATCGGCCTTGCTGCTCGTTGTGCTGAAAGTACATGCCTTGCACCCCAAAAAAGAAAATGACTTAGACGCATAACTTCCTGTGGCTTGAGCAGGGATAGCAACATATAACCTAGTTTAAAGTGGTCATGTAACATTACGGTATCAGTTAGGAGGCCTGTCCGTGCAAGGAACAGTAGGGACCAGACTGCTCAGCTGCAGCAGCTGCAGCAGCAGCACTCTAATCCATCGGCACCGTGCTAATGTGTGTGCTGGTACAGCACTGTGCAGTACTTTGCAGGCATGAGCCCAAACTAGGTAGTCACATCCAATACTTTGCCAGTGCAGCATGAGATGAGAAGCTGGTGGGAGAACGATCAAAGTGTGTAATATCCAACCACGATCTGCATTGCCTGCAGCACTGCAGGTGCTCTAGTATGCCCTGTCCCAATCTGCGGCCAAATCAACATCATACAGTCAAGAGATAGGCTACGATACTGAGGGGTATGAAGCCAGCCCAAAGCTTCTGTCTAACATAATGAACCGGTAATATCATACATGCACACACACACACACATGCATGCATATAAGTGCATGCACACACTCGTCCCCATGCACATTCGCTCGCACAAAAACACTTTCTACTTTGTCACATAGAACGATCTCTCTTGATTAGGATGATGCCAGTCTGCCACATTGTTGATTGTGTAAGCAAGTCTGCTGGGAGAGCCGGCAGTTGGTGTGGGTCTCCCTACAGCCGTACATGCTCATGCCAAAAGTCCAAAAGTCGACCAGACGATTGCACGACGAACACTGCAACAGTGTGACAAACAGCGTGACACCGTCGTTCAGAGCTGACCTGGTACGGCTACGGCTGCACGCATGGTTCGAGCATAGGCTTCTTCCACTCGCTGCCTCAGCATGTGACCTTCGCTGCCTCAGCATGTGACCTTCGCTGCTGCAGCAGCCGAGCAACTTGAGACTCTTATCTACCCAACAATAGAATCAATATTGCATCAAAAGGAAGTCAGATAAGCCAAAGCAGCCAAAGGAATGAGGAACGTCCCGACACAGATAAGGTTGTCACATTTGTCGCCACGAAGTGAGAACTCCAAGGGTGGTGGAACACACAGGAATCGCTGTCGATTGTCGTCAATTGAAATTGATTGTGTTCTGCTACGACTCTCGCACCCACGACTCTGGCGTTTCGACGAGAGTGGATTCGACTCTGACACCTCCATAGTTCTTTTTTTGGCACCACGATATCGCCTCGGGGGTGCCTAGAGTGCTTCACAAATCTGGCTCAGCCGGCTCAGCTACACGTATTCTATAGAACATAAAAATAAGCCTTGGCAGACGGTGACCCCCATTACCACTGTTTCTTCATGATCACTGTTGCCCCATAACCACTGTTGCCTTACTACCACTGCTGCCACATGATCACTGTTTCAAAATTACTACCGTTGCCACGTGATCACTGTTGTCACATTACTAATGTTGCCACATTACCACTGTTGCCCCATTACCACTGTTGTGCAAGTCGCACGTGTGAGCACAAAACGTGAGCTGACTACTTCTACGCTTGTTGGGCTGGCCGTCTTTGTGCCTAAGCCTATGGCAATCCTAGGGGCCCATAACTGTTCAAAAGTGGTCATCACACTCCAAGCATCAATCCACTGCTTGGATTATTAGTTAGCAGCATTTTGAGAGCTATTTCTGGAGAGGCATTCCTACACACATAACAAAAAGTGTGCAAGTGACAAACAAGTAAATGATACGATGCCGTAATCCACGAGGTGAGTGGATCCGATGGCATGCTGTAGACTTGAAACTCTCGTCTATATCTATTGCACACATAATCCAATGCATAGAAGCAAGCAAGCCAAACCTCAAGGCAATTGCACGACAGCTGAGCAAGCTGGGGCATGTAGTTAATGCCTCGTTAGAGTATTCAGTCGTTGCTGCATCCCGTTCATGATGCTGCTTTTGAGTGCATAATTGTTAATAATAATACATTTGTATAACACCCTCAGAGAACTGAATCTCTTTGTAGTGTAGGCACTTTACAGATTCTGTAGAGAAAGCATGAACAAATGATTAGTGATAACATTTGCAATGTCATCAAGCATAGCATTGTTAGATGCGATATGCACAGGGTCAACATGTGGATACGGCTAGTAGAATATAATTCATTTGTAGAGCGCCCTACGAGAACTAAAGTCTCTATTCAGGTGCTCCACATATGCAACGAGGCTCAAGCCCAAGACCTCGGTCATCAAACACGTTCAGCTTGACCTGGTCGAGGCAAGCACCTTAAGCACTGGGCTAAACCGTCTCGGCTATATTAAGGCTACGTATGTGTGTGGTATTCGACCTTTCTTGTTTAGCTTCTTAATTAATTCTTCAGACCTAAATGGCTGTAAAGCGCCCACAAAATCTTTTTGTGGGTGCGGTACACAAGTACCTTAAGCATTCCTTTATTTGCTAAGACCTGGTCATGAAGTCTTCATTTTCCACGCAGCTACAACGATTGTAGCAAGGCTTATGTTATCGAGGCTTATCGATTAAACCCTGCAGCTAGGCATGTCTGTCGTGAGCGTAGCAGTTGCCATATCACACCACCTGTACTGGGCCGCGATAGCCCAGGAGGTAAGGCGCTCGCTCTTCACAATCGAGGTCTCGGGTTCGAATCCTACAGTTGGGCAATCCTTTATTGCCAACTGCAAGCGGTGGTGATAGCCGATAAGGCTCTTTTGCTGTTCTACAAATGAGGGTATAAATCAGCTAAGATTTGTTTTTTCTCGCCGAACTGCACTGGCTACCAATCAAGCAGCACATCGACTTCAAGGTTCTGTCATTTACTTTTAGGTAGCTTCATTCTCTGGCTCCAGTCAGAACTGCACCCCCACCAGGCCATTGTACCACCATTGTATAACCTGCTGTTCGGAATCTAATAGTTTAGCTATACCTCGTACGAGCCTCAAAACCTTTAGAGGCCACGCCTTTTGTTCACATGCTCCGAAAGCCTAGAACTCACTTCCCACTGACGTCACGACATCCTCTGACATGACGACATTTAAAAAGAAGCTTAAAATAACCTGTTTATTACATCATTTGATGGGTCCTCGTGATTCATCCTGTGTGTGCTTGTACAAAGCTTACACTGTGCCTGCTGCTACTAAACATATCTATATGTTGATCTAGTCCAGGCCCGTCCAACAATGGTATGCTTGATGACATTGTGAATGTTACCACTAATCATTTGGTCATGCTTTCTTTACTGCCTCTGCAAAGTGCCTAGACAAGAGATTCAGTTCTCGCACGGCACGACACAAATGTGTTATCATTATTACATTGAAATGCAAGGCGTTAGGATTGAAATCGCACATTACCAGCGTCGGTGCTAGAGCTAGAGCAGATGCCTAGGGGAAAGGAAATTGTACAGTTAAGATTCAGCAGCTGATTCAGCAGCCTCGTTTATGTAGCAGCAGCAGCAGTAGCAGAACAACCGAAACGGCCGTCATCGATGCTTGGCGTAGGCAATACACAGGAACAGCGAGCTGGCGGAGCTGCAGGACTCGACTCGAGCACCGAATATCCCTGGGCTAGTACCTCAGCTCGTGCTAGCCATTCATGCGTGCGGAATCAAATGCATGCCTGGTCGACTGCTTCATGACTCAGAGACCATATATACTAGAAGACTCTCGGTAAATGGGCCACGGCAAACGACCAAAGGCTACTCAAGGATTGGTGCAGCTTGGACCGAGTTTTTGGCTGATCCAGGTGGGCTTGCTGGGACAACTTTCTGAGCAGTCCACCCATTCGACTAAAGCAGCCATCAGGGACCGAGTTTTTAAGGGGATACGTGTCCGAGAGAGAGAGAGAGAGAGAGAGAGAGAGAGAGAGAGAGAGAGAGAGAGAGAGAGAGAGAGAGAGAGAGAGAGAGAGAGACTCTGAAACTCTGGTCGCGTTACTAAGGGGCATTAATACAAACAGTCCCAACAGGACTTGCATTATCAATTATTAAGATACCCATCTAAATTCCGACCACTGCTCTGCCGAGACAGCAGCCGGGCAAAGCTCAATACAGCCAGACGGAGAGTTGTGGTACTATACATACCCAACGATTATGTAACTTGTTGCCTGGGGCCACCTTGACCTTTCACGGACTGCAGGCCATGAAGAGCATAGACCGGCTTGATGACTTGTGGGCTTGTCTATTAAAAGCTAAATGTTCATTGGCTTATATTATGCTTGCATTTGGTGCAGACATTACAGACGTGTGTTTGCATATGCCGAGGCATCCTAATTGAGTCTGCATTGATTTCATAATAATAACTACTGCTCAAAATCTGTAAAAAATGAATGATGACATAGAAACAGAGCTCCCGGCTCTCAAGGTCGTGGCGGCATTCGGATGAAATGGCCACTCGTGACACGCCTAAGCCAATGGTCAGTTGCAAGCAGCCTTCCATACTTTACTATTGGCATTCTAAATGGAACAGGTTAAGACAGAGCTAGAGATTGTGAGTTCAGAGCTAGAGTTTGTGAATGTCATAATGTATGGTTTAGACGGTTTAAAAGCCATCTCATGTGGTGGTCAGTCGGTTGAGTTACGGGTTTTGTATTTCTGAGCTATATGCTATGGCTGGTGCTGTGCCGATGTGGCTCTCTGCGACTTAGGAGCATGCAGCTCATCCACCACCACCCGCAGGAGCTGCTATGCATCGACTATGCAAGAAGTGGCACCCGTTACTTGCTCCGTGCCCGTGGTAGAAGACTTTAAGCCACAGTGAGTTCGTAACAAAATTGCACACCAGTTGTGCAATATGGCTACACTGAGGACAAAGCTGGATTAAGACAGGCTAGAGAGTAAACATAATCGACTCCTAGCTAATGAACAAGCATAGGCAACAGTAGATAACTCAGTCGCAACAGTACAGTCAAGGTCTCTTTTCAGCTGCAAAAGTGAAATTACTAGTCGTAACCTGCACGGCTGGTAAAGGCGAGTTTACGTGGACTGCAGAGATATCAGGGCACTCTATAAGTAAAGCTGTACTCATGAAATAAAAAACTAGCGTGTATGGTGCGTGACAGTGTCCCGATCCTCCTCCGCCAGTAGAAACCAGATTGTAATCAATACTATCATAGCCAGGATTACACGAAATTTGAGTCAGACCTTTCCCTTTCCAGAGGCAGTCATTCAAAGGAAGGCTGTCGGCGCATGCAAGGGGGCCAAACCATATGATGCATCTCTTCAGATCGGTCAAGAGGGGGGCCAGGGCACAAGGACCCCTTTCATAAACTCCAGCTGAAAAAATCTCGAATCCCTTAACTCTCAGTGTTCGGGCTCACCAGAGCACAAACCACATCCATAGAGCATCTAGGAAAGCCGATCAGTCGGGAAGTACCCTTGTGATCCATCTGATGTAATTATCCATCCTCGTGAGATTAAAGTTTGTCCTACTCAAAGGCTTATAAAAGACCACTAACAATCGTACAGTTTTGGCCGCCAGGTTGCCATTTTTAATGCAACGCTATCTTTTGGGGTTCTTAAAAGTGTATAGCGTCAACCTGCATCGTATTTTTGCACACTGCTCTCTAGTGCAAGGATAATGCGAGTGTCCACCCAGAACCCGTACTTCCGGGTCGGCCTAGCGAGCAGGTGAGTGGCCTCTGCAAAAGACGGTCTTGCTGGGCTGACTAGCTCATTAAGATGGTAGCAGTGGAAAATGGAACTGCCCACTTCGAGTCTGTGCACAGCCATGTAAGGACACTACTGGGATCGCTATTACTAAGATCGCTATTATTAGGCGGGTATATAGGAGGCGCCCACTAAGAGCGGCACCTTTCGGGGGGGGGGGCTGCAAAGCGAAAGCCTGTGCTCACCGGCCTCCATTAAGCAGACCGCTTACAGTGGACTGAGCAAGTTCAGAAATCTTGTTACAGGTAGCGAAGCATAAGGGGAGCTGAAGGAAAGATGACGCATACCAGTATGACTGCCTTCAACCTACATCGAAATTCGGCAGCAAATCAGCTACGCCTTCCGGTCTGCTTGGGCACGAATATGGGTCGGAGCTGTATATCAGATCGAAGATAAGACGGGCCAACACGTGTATCTTCGGGTGGTCAAGGAAGTTGAATTGCAAAACACAAACACTCGGCTCCAGGATCGGCGTATTCGGCAGCAAGATAATGAACGACCGAACTTGGCGAGCTGCTTGGTCAGAAGAGCACTTCTTTGAAGGACCCTGGTATGGTGCTTGTGCAGCGGCCCAGCCAGTCGTAGGATCTGAACCCTGTAGAACAGTCGTGGGAAGACATCAACAGGCGGCTGAGGCTGGGGTGCTCGACCTACGTTAACAGAGTTCTCTTGTTATGAATATTTAAGCTCTGGGAGTGCTACAGCAGAGGAGACAATGCGGAAGCTCGTGGTCCCTGTGCCTGGGCAGATAAGACAGATGATAAAGAGTCGTGGTGGGGTGGCATCGTACTAAACGCATACATACCAAGAGTGCACGCGTTTGTTTGTGGGCTGTTAGTCAATATTTTCACACGCTGTGTGCACCTTCAGCTTGTTTGGCGCCGGTGAAAATTTGCCAATTACCCAATGGGAGTGGCACTTGCAGTAGCTTCGCAGGCCATAATGCGAGGATTTTGTCGACTGTACTACTGTGCAGTAGACACGAACAGTTGCTGCTCAATTTCGGAAAGTGTGGGAGGCCAAGATGTCGACCAGCGGCATAGGTGGTGCTCCGGTTGAACTCGAAAGTCATGGCTGGCCGCATATTCTTCCAGACTGCTCTCTCTCGCTCTCTCTCTCCTCTTGCTGCTGCTGCTGCTGCAGCGCAAGGCTCTGTCTAGCGATCGTTCTATTACAGCTCCAGCGCTTTGCTCAATACAAAGTCAACTACTGCGAGGGGGGCTGGCACGGGAGGTCAGCCATACCTATACATTGACCACTACTAGGCCATGGCATTTGCAGCCTAGACACATGTCGACGGCTGCTGCCACAATTGGCAAGGAGGACGGCTGCTGCCTGATGCCGAGGCACGTGACTGCAGTTTGACCATGCGTCGGTCAGGCTTAGTCGCCGCCGCCGGAGCGCGTGAGCTCTCTGTTCGGCAGAGACCGCTACAAGGGGCTCGTTCGAGCCACGACTATGGGTGCATTCGCGTTCCTTATTGTTGCGAACCAGCGGTCGCAAAATGGAGCCGAGCAACCAAAACAAATACGTGCACGGGTACGTCATCGGTCGACACGTGTAGCTCCTGTACGCACAGTATGCATGCATCTCTCCGTGCGCAGGCTGGCGAAATGCAAGCCTTTCTGACGGCAGCTTGTCGTCGACCAACAAGCCGCCGGCCTCTTACTACCTCCCAGGTAACAGCACTGACAAGGGCAAGGTCTGAGTAAAGCCACGGCAGGGCTAGGTAGGCGCCCACAGTCACTGACAGAAATGCTGTGAAGCTTTGAAGTCGGCCTTAGCTTGCTTCAGCACCTCAGGGGTTGGTTCTACATCGCTGGTAGCTACCGCATACATGTACATGCATCGATTGGCATCGCTACGACTCAGCCGCGACCGCTGCTGCTGCTGCTGCTGCTGGGACGAGGCTCGGAAATACCAGCCGCCGAGGCTCTTGCCACCATGTATGCAGCTGACAAGGTCTGGGCAGCCGATCGGAAGTGGCCCTGGCTGACGAGTGTATTGGATTTCGCTAGCAAGAGCTAGGGCTCACCTGCCGGGCTCTGCTTCGAGGCGCACAGCCGAACAGGTGAGCTCGAGCCCTCGCATGCGGACATTACCTTCACCGAACCTTCAGCTGTCGCAATCAACAAGGCGACCAGGACAGAGCCGTAAACTGTGCGAACACTCAGCCGCGGCTACCGCCGAGGCCAAACTTAATTTGGCTTCTCCTTGCAGCGAAGCTGCGGCACTTTCCAGTCACCCGCGAGAAAGCCGAGGCAGCAGCGAAAGCTGAGCGCCCCCTGAGTCTGTGTGTGTGTGTGAGGTCGGCCAGGTCGCACAAGGACAGGCTCGCGAAGGACGCGACGGAGCGAGCTCCGCCAGCACAGCACATCACAGCACAGCACAGCACAGGTCAGTCTGTGCTGGCGGAGTGCCGTGCTGGCGGAGGCCAGTGATAAGCCGCCGTCTCTCGATGGTCGACACCACTTGTCTGCCGAACATTCTCTGCTCTGGCAAGAGGGGGCGCGGCTGGGCGACGCCGAGCGAAAGCTCTCGATCGACGTTCGCCGCGCTCCTTGCTCTGGGTTTTCCAGCGGCGCACCTTCGAGAGGTGGAGGAGGTAGTGGGAAATTCGACAGCTGACGAACCGAGGCCCGGAGGAGGGAGGGAGGGAGGGAGGGAGGGAGGGAGGGAGGGAGGGAGGGAGGGAGGGAGGGAGGAAAAACTCCCTCTCACTCGGACTCAAGCCACGGCAGAGGCAGTCAGTTTCCCCAAGAGGCACCTGCCGAGGGGGCGCTGTTCGAGGATTGGGTGGCGAGACAGCTAACTGCTGGTTGCTGGGTGGGGGCGGCGGCGGCGGTGGCGGCGGCGGCCCGCTGTACCGCTGTCCTCTTCGTGGCTAGCGAGCGGCTTCGCTCGAGACGCGGCGCCTTCTTTGCTCGTCGCGGCCGAGGCGGTCCGCAATGGCGCGCGCGTCGTGGGGGAGGGGGGAAGCCCCGTCGCCAAGCCGGGCACTTTTGCGGCTTCGCAGCGTCAAGAGGCTAGCGAGCCGAGGGAGGGAGAAGGGAGGTGGGGGGAGGGGTGGTGAAGCGACAGCGACGAGAGTTCGCCCCGGCGGACCGGAAGCTCGGAATCCTTCGCTGCTCGAGCGGCCGCTCGGCCGCCGCCGCGCACGGACGGACGGACGGACGGACGGACGGACGTGCGCGGCGGTAGTCGGTCCGCCGCCGCCGCCGCCTACGGGCCGCGCCTCCTCCTCACCTGATAGTCTACGAGCTCCTGCTCGGTGAACGAGCTGCTCGCGTTGCCCATGAGCGAGGAAAGTTGCCGCTCGCGCGGTACCCGGCGGCTTCCAGAGACTGAGGCAGACACGGAGAGAGACGACCTGGCCGAGACCGCTGCGCGGCAGAAATGGGCGCCGGTACGCGAGCGCCAGCGGCGGCGCAGCTAGCTCCGCCCGGATACGCACACAAAACAATCGCCGACGGTAACAGGTTGCTTCCGCGTCGCCCTCGCGCATGCGCACGCGCGACGCCGGCCCTCTGCGGCCCGGTCGCTCGGAGAGCGGGCGAAGCCGTCGGTGCGCGGGCGAAGCCGTCTGGCGAGCGGGGCCGCGGGTTCGCGCTGCTCTCCGACGAGTGACCCCTGGTGGGCGGTCCGCTGGGCGGCGGCGGCCGCCGCCGTCTTCGCTTGCCGGGAAACCGCAGGCGCCGTTCGCCGATGCGGGCGGCGCGCCGCCTAGCCCTTAGCGGGCTGGCGCACGCGGCTGCGCACGCGTCGGATTCCTGGACGCCGACGTATCGCGGCGGCAGCAGCGGGCCTTTCCTCGGCTGGCGCGCTCGCATGCCGCGGGAGCGGTACCTTTTGCTGCAGGTTCAGCCAGCTACGCAGCTCGGTGCGTCTGCTAGCCGTGCGAACGGGCAACACTCGCCCGCCTTGAAATGAAGGAGACGAAAAAAGACGCTGCGCAGCAGGAAATGATGTAAAAAAAATTTTTTTACTCGTTTACATAGCGCCCTAAGAGCACTTAATCTCTGTTTGGGCCCTTCGCATATGCCGCGGGGCTCTAGCCCGATACCTCAGTCGTCAAATACGTTCGCCCGTCGTGCCCTCGGTCGTTAGAGGAGAAAAGAGAATACCGCGCGGCGGCGCCGCCTGGTCTTAGCAAATCGAGGTCGACCGACGAAAATATTTCCTTTCCAAGTTAAAAATCGCCGAATTGAAAAATTCACTTGGCGACGGTAATTTTGCGGTGCTAGCTACAGAGCTCTGCGAAATGGACGCTGGACGCCGCGCAAGATCGCAGCACGCACGACCGCCGCGCGCGCGGGGAAGACGGGAAGAAGGTGAAGGCGATCGAGCTAGTCTGCTAAACTGGCTAACAGCGAGCGTTCAAAGCCAGCCGGCACGCAGCGCCTCCCAGCAAGCGACGCATGCCGGCAGGTGCGAGCGATTGCAGCCGCACCAGCTGCTAATTATTACGCACAGGCTGAACCTCGGGTTTGACGAATTACCGCAATCCACTCTAATTAGGCTAGCAACGACCAGACGTAAGCGTTGCCGAGCTCAAATTTTTCTCCAATATTGTAATACACGTTCGAATTTATCTGTCCACAATATTTCATATCTCTGCACGGACGCGCACTTGTGCAAATGAGCTTTGACCCCGGACCCCTGTACCGCAATCCATTGTAGTTCCCGTTAAGTTCACCACAAATCTGCTGGGAACAGCTCCAAAAAGTCTGGAATATCAAACTACGCTACACGCACCATGTACCCAGAGAATTTCGCGTGATTCCGCTCACGCGTTCTCACGAAGTCCACTGAAATAACATTGCAGTGGCCCAGGCCAATACCGCAATTCACCGAAATCCACTGCATTCAACAATTCAATGAAAGAAATCCTGATCGAAAAGCTCCTTTATTGATTGCGTATGACAGCACACTCTGTGGCAATTGCATTAAAAAAAATTCAATTAAATTGGCACGGCCGTTCTCGTGCAATGCGCTGCAATCGACTGCAGTAGCCCAGGCCAATACCGAAATCCACTTCAATCCACAGAATCCACCGCATAAAAGATCGAAGTACATTGCGCCGAGCTCCAGTATGTATTGCATATTAAAGTGCACCATGCTGTGTGCACAACTACGTAAAATAAAAAAAAAGCTGTGCATTCTCGCCCTGTGGCAACGGGCGGCAATCGCCTGAAATGAGCTGGAAAACTAACGCAATCCACTATATTCCACTGCAAATCATCCTCAAATCGCCATCGCGAAGCTCTAATTGACATTGCATATAGGACTAAACTTAGTTCAAAGTGCATCCAAAAATTTTGCTCCATTGTGCACACGCGTTCTCATGCAATGAATTGCAATCGACTGCAACGATCCGGTTCCATGACACAATCCATCCCAATCCGCAGAAATCCGCTGCAATCTGCCACACAGCGACCAGAACGCGTACACTAGATGATATAATTATGATTGCACGCTGCTCTACTCTTCGGTTATTGTGTACTTGCATAACTTCACTGTAATTGCCTCTGCCACTCTGCAGCAATGCACTGCGATCTACTGCAACTGCCCGGGCCAGTATGTCAATGTATCACAACCCGCCGAAAAACGACCAGAATACGTACACTTTAAGCTCTAATAGTGACTGCACGTTGCTCTAATTTTTGGTTATTGTGTAATCCCACAATTTCACTACAATTGCCTCGATAATTCGGCAGCAATGCACTGCAATTGACTGCAATGGCCCGGGCCATTACCTCAATTTACAGCAATCTGATGCAAAATGCCCTGAAATTGGTTTGGCAATGCTTCAATTTTTAATGCATGTTACAAAGCACACTGGTTAAAGTCAACCACATCATTTTAAGCAATTGCACTCGTATAATCTCGGGCAATGCATGGTAATCTACGGCAACAGCTCGGCTCGAAGCAGCAATCCACTACAGTCCGTGGTAAGTTGACACTAAATTGGCTGCACGAAGTGCCGATTGTCATCGCATTTCACATTTATTTGTGCTAAAAGTGAAATCGTAGGACTTTCAGGCTATTTTGCACGTTAATTGTCAACAATACACGGCAGTCGACAGCAATGGCAGGGACCAATACCGAAATCCGTGGCAAATAGACGAGAAATCGGCTGCACCAAGCTCCAATTCTCATTCCACGTAACATCTCACTGCGTGCACACATACTTGCAACCCTTTCAATCAGCTCTGACCGTTCAATCTTGGGCAATGTATGGCAACAGACGGCAATGGCCCGGGCAAATACAGCAATCCATTATGGTCCATTGCAAATCACTGGAAAGTGACTGGGCCAAGATCAAATACATCTTACCTGTCACAGCCCACTGTTTTGAAAGTGCAATCAAATTCTTCCCATCAATCGTGCATGTACAATCGCGAGCAATGAACGGCGATCGACAGCAATGTCCTGGACCAATACCCCAATTCCTGGCGAATTGAAGAGAAATTAGCAGCGCGGAAGACTCAATTGTCATTGCATATAGCATTCCGCTGCGTCCAAAGTAAAACTGTGGAATTTTCCAGATCGTTTGCTTGTTAACACTCTGCAATGCACGGCAATGAAAAGCAATGGTGGAGGCCGATTGCGAAATCCGTGGAGAATTGACAAGATTGGCTGCAATAAACTGCAACTCTCATTCTACGTAACATGTACTTGTGTGTGGGAATAATTTTCACCCATGATGCGCGTTTAATCGACGGCAACTCACGGCAATGGCCCGGGGAAACACGCCAATCCATAATGGATAGTTATAAATGCACCGACAGTTGCTGAGAGAAGCTCCAACTTTTCTTGCGTATTGCACTACAATGCATCATAAGTGCAGCCACATCCTTTTATACAATCGACCAAGGCACAATCGAGGGCCATGAACGGCAATCGACGGCAATGGCTCTGTCTCTGCAGCAATCTGGTTCAAATTTGCTGGAAATTGGCTGCTTGAATTTGTAATTATCCTACTACGTAACGCTCACTGTGGGCGCGCATGCTGTCCTTTTTCGCGTTCAACCTTGGGTAATCGATGGCAATCGACAGCAATTGCCCGAGACAATACAGCGATCTATGATTGTCTGTTAGAATTACCAACGAAGCTGGTGGGAGATCACATTTTTTCTTGCGTAACAGTGTACTGTATTAAAAGTGGAACCGCGTCCTATCAACCAATCTTGAACGTACATGCGAGGGCAATGCGCGGCAATGGACGGCAACGGCCTGGGAAAATACGGAAATCTATCCGTTGTAGGTGCACACACTCAGCTCAAGTCGTGAGACGTAGGTAGGCACGTAGACGTAGGCACGCCCCCGCTCGCCAGACCCGCGACAGTATGCGGGCGCGGCCAGCTGGGGGCGTGCCGGGTGGGCCAAGCTGCCCTTTGACCTGGGGCAGGATGGACGATGGCGGCGTGGCCCTGGGCAGTCCTGCCCTAGGAAGGGCTTTCGGGAGTTTGAACTTTGATTTCGGCGCTGAGTTTTTCCTGTTACTTAGCACTGGCTCATCGCGAACGACAAAGTGCTGATATTCCAGGACACCTCTTTTGGCAGCGGACGAACGCGAGATACGGACGGCTGCTCGGCACAAGTTAAGTGGCCGCGTCAATCCGCACTCATACGCGTCGTCTGCTGCGTCGGGTCCCCTCGGCGGGAGCCCTAGGCGATCTGAGTCTTTCGAGCTGCGCGCGCATTCGCCGTACGAACGTAACGTAACGTGCATAACTCGGACTCTCGTACGCAGGCATTGCGAGACCGTGCCGGCGGCTGGCCGCCGAGGATTCCGCCAGAGCCGAGAGCTTGACTTTCCGCTCTCGTGAGCGCTTGCATCGTTGGCATTCCGCGTCTTTCCCCTGTAGCGCTGCCGCACGCAGGTTTTCGCTGTAGTATTGTTTAGTGCTCCTGTTATTTTTGGCGCATGAAACTTGGTAGCAAAGAGTGTGAAATCTAACAGCTATTGATATGGCATCCTGCGGATGCCACGGAGATCGCTTCTGGGACGTACGCTACACCAGCTGAACACGTTTTCGACCTCCGAAATGCACTGTTCGAGCGGCTTCCGGCCTGGTCACACCATCGCATGGCACGGCCGTATCGCTATACAAATGAGCTATGTATTATTTCCATATATATATATATATATATATATATTGCATGAGTGCACCTCGAAAAAAACGAGCCGCAGCGCCGCTGGTGGGCAGCGAAACCTCCAGTCCGACGCGGCGCCGCCATCCTACTAAATTAGATGGCGACGCGTACGGTCGGAAATGCAGGGTGATGCTGCGCAGGTGCTCACGTGCGACGGCACGCTCGACGGCACTCGACTGGCGTCACAGGTAGTAATGCGAACGGTCGAGCCAACTGGGCGGGGCCAGCGGAGGGCGCTTTACAACTTCTTCTTGGTGGATATTGGCAAGATATGAATAGCAAGCTAAAAGCTTGATTTCTGCAGTGCTGCATTTAAAAGCCACGGCTTTGATGCCGCTATCGCCAGGCAGACTCTGAAAAACTGTGTGCCCCTGGATCGGTCTATTTCTTCCGGGCGGGTTTTTCTCGCTAATCTGTCAGGGCAGCTGGCGGACGAGCTTTTAAGACCGGGAACTGCGACTGCTGCGAGCGGCATCGGCACCTTTTAGAAATGCGCATCGGAAGGAGCCGACGGTAAAAGTATAAAGAATATAATTCATTCGTCTACCGCCCTCAGGGAACTTTATTCAGGCACTCCACTTATGCCTTGGGGCTCGAGCACACGAACTTGGTCTTCAAATAAATTCACCTTGACCTTGGTTCGAGGCTAGCACATTAACCGCTGGGCCAAACCACTGGTAGAGGGTAGCCCGCGGTTGGGTTGGCCATTGGAGGGTTTCCGAAATACGACCGTTGTTGATAGGTCGAGTGGCCGCATGATAGCAGTGCCCCACTGAGGTCTGGCCGCTTGGACGACGGTGGGGGAGGCGGGGATCGCTTCGCCGCCGTCTTCCGGTCCGGTAAGTAGTAGTTGAGCGGACGGAGAGAGAGAGGAGAGAGAGAGAGGGAGAGAGAGAGAGAGAGAGAGAGAGAGAGAGAGAGAGAGAGAGAGAGAGAGAGAGAGAGAGAGAGAGAGAGAGAGAGAGAGAGAGAGAGAGAGACAGAGCGAGAGACAGAGACAGAGACAGAGACAGAGACAGACAGACAGAGAGATAGAGACGGAGAGAGAGGGGCAGAGACAGAGACAGACAGACAGAGAGAGAGACAGACAGAGAGGCAGAGATAGAAACACAGAGAGGGAGAGAGACAGACAGAGACAGAGAGGCGGAGACAGAGGCAGAGAGAGGAACCATGTCATATATCTCCGATGGTGCAAGTAGGACTTGTAGCCTGTCTTTCTGAGCAACTTGGATGGGCTTTGCACTTGTTGGTGAGCCGTGATGGCACACTAGTTAAGGTGGTTGCTTTTACGACCTCGGGACCAAGGTCGTGGTTCAATTCCTGCGGTGAGCGATCCTCCATCGCAGCTGCAAGCGGTGGTGATAGCCGTAAAGGCTCTTCTGTTCGCTATGCAAAAAAGGCTGTTTAATCAGCTAGGATTTTTTGTTGCTATGGAAGGGTTAAAGCCGCTGGGCTCGCAAACGCAACGCCCTCACGCCCGCGCCAGCCGACACTCAAATGCTTTCTGCCTCGATACTGGCTGCCGATATAATGGCATCCCACCAAGTAAGCTAACCGCTCGTTGCAGCTCTTAATAAGATGTCGTTTTTGCCGGCGATCAATTATTCAGTCGCGCGATATGTAGCAGCTTGTAGAGACTCGGTATAGCGGCATCCGCGTTCGAACCGAACTAGTCCGCAAACAAGACTCTCGTAACCGCGCTAGTCTCAGCCGACGCGCGACGAACACTGGCGGCGACGCCTGAACGTTGTATCGCGGGTAGCGAATTGTAAGTGCAGCGTCACTGCACGAAGGTGCACCGCTGCAGCAGCGGAGAGCACGGCAGCGTGGACCTCCTAGACAGCCATTCTTCAGCATAACAAGTCCATATCCATAACATAATCAAGTCTGTTTGACAGCAATAAAGAGTTGAAGGCGTTCGACACCGGCCATGAGTACCCCGACGGCTGCGTGGCCCAGAGCGAAAACCAGCTCAAATGCCATTGCTAACGCCGGAAATACAACCGACTGCCCATCTCGTGGCGTCGGCTTTCATGCGGCTTCGGTCATGAACTATCGCCTTATCGTTTCTTAGCCCTTACAATTCAGGAAAGCGCACGAATATTGGACGTCAATCGTAACGTGACTGATTTGGGTGGATGCCGTTTTACTGTCAGCTGTACCTCTTAGCGGCCTGTCCTGCCGACGGCGCCGAATAGCGGACTCCTTCCATGACCGCTATGAATCGGCGGCACGCAGTGGTACGAATCGCGATCGCAGGATTACAAACGCCGCCGCCGCGGTTGCTAAGTCTAACAGCGGCGGCGCATAAAGAGCACAATCGGGGCGGCGCTGGAAAGGCGCACAATCTCGGGCGGACTGTCGCGGTCAGTCCGCGTCGCTGCCAGCAATTCGAACGGCAGCGTGCAGCAACCGACGAATAAGCAGGCCGTAACTCGCGAGGATGATGGAGCACGACCAGAAAAGTCCAAGGCGATGTATTTTCGCCAACGGCGACGCCGGCGGCCAGCGCAAACGAGGCCGCCGTGCGTACGAAGGCCTCCGCAGGCGTACGAGCGGCGAGCTCGCCCTACCTCTGGCTTCAGCGCTCCTGCCTCGGCGCTCACATTTACTTTTCCCAGTCCAAGGACCTAGCCATAAATACGCATCGCAGCGAAGGGCAATTTAAAAAAAAAACAGACATCAAGGTGCAGCGACTCGAATCAAAGGACATAGTTCGGCGGCGGCGGCGGCGGCGGCGGCGGCGGCTGGTCCACGAGCAGACATCCAAGGGCCACGCGATGATCGATGCATGAACATTAAGCCACAGCTCCTATGTACCCGGCTTTCGGGCCGCGTCGGCGCGCGCTCGGCCAGCCCCGGCGGGGCTGAGCCGTCGGCGCTCCGTCTCGCTTGCCCTCTGGAATGCGTTTCCGACTGCCGGCGCCACCGGGCCGCTCGGCGGCCAGTCGCTGGCCGCCGAGCCTCGCTCTGGCGGCATCCGCGGAGGTGCCGGGGAGCGCGGCCCCGTACAAACAGTCCGCAACAGTCGGTGGGGGGGGGGGGGGGTAAGGGAGTCGAGAAAGAAGTGCTGCGCATTTGCAGTCGCTCAGATGGCGTTCGCATGCGTTACGCCACGACGCGGCGTTTTTCACTCTCAATTTTTAGCAGGACGCCGAGGGCGTCGGGCGACTGCTTAGCAGGACTTGCCGGTGTTGACCGCAATG